>JAOXJJ010000801.1:487275-507303 GCA_025769935.1 Phoenix roebelenii
ATTTCCTCATCACAGATTGAGCTCCAAAACTCTATAGCCTGAAGAGCAACAGGCTCTTCATCTTCCCTCACAGCTTTGGCTGTAATATTAAATATATCCTGCATGTATGATGCAAGCTTATCATAATAGGTAGATGAAATAGCGACCAAACACTCAAATGCCGCCTGTCGTATCTTCACCACGGGTGACAGAGTCGCTTCACAAACAACTCTCATAATATAGTCCCTCTCCATGTCATTTGAGAAATTAGCCTGCGCAAATCCCAATGCATTGTACAATGCTCGTGTAGCAGCCAACCTGACATCAGGGCTCCCCTCAGAAGCATTCATGCCCTGAACAACTGCAGTAAGTATTTTATTCACTTGGTCTTGGTCAACAACCTGGGGAGAAACTTCCTCGCACAAATAACCGAGGGTTTCAAGTGTTGCTTGCTTGACATGAGGCTGGAGCTGGTGTATGTTGGACAGTAAAGAGCCTATGAGTTCAGGCCATTGCTTCTGGGGCAATTCAATACCTGCAATTTTAGCAATAACTTGGGATGCAGTGGACCTAGCATCAGGTACAGGAGACGAAAGGGTCTGCAACAAGTATGCTTTGATCTGGGCCTTCACACCCATATCCAAAGATAACCATCTTTGCACAAGTTCATTTTTCCTATGCTGCTCCTTTGCATCCAAGGCATTTTTAAGAATCAAGCCAGCTAATTTACGGCTATCCACTGGCTTCTCATTGTTTGCCAACTCACTGGAAAGAGACAGCAAAAAAGCAGGAAGATTTTGTTCCTGAAATTGTTTCAGGCTTTCTTCTGCATGTTTCCGAATTGAACCATCCACTGACTGTGCATTTAAGAGGATCTGGGTTATTTCCATTGCCATCTTATGCTTCTGAAAGGGAAGGAAAAAAAAAAAAAAAGAGAAGCAATCAGATACAGCTAAAATGTGGCCTTCTTTTTTTCCTTCTTTTCAAAAAAAGATTTCTTATATCATCTTCTATCCCCATGGCCCACAACGCAGGTGCTGCGACCCTGAATAAGAACCTTCTATAACAGCCTGGAGCTAAGTGGCATATGTTCAGGACCACAGAAAAGGAAGCACCCAAAGTTTGCAAATGCGAATAGGCTGCTCAACTTTAAGTTCATGCCACAGTTACATTAAGGGCCCAAGAGAACTTAGATAAGCCCACAAGGAATCAGGCATTATTTCAGCTGTTCATTAGCGAACATCATACAATCAACAGAACATATGCTTGAATTCATTTAACATTCTCCCTACAAAGAAATAAATGATCTCAAAGGAAATCCAATAAAACATGACAGCACCAAGAGTGAAAAACCAATAGTTAGAAGGGCAAGCCTAATATGGATGATACGTAATATGAATCGTGTTTATCATATTATAGATACAAATGAAGCAAAAGAAGAAGCAAAAGAAGAAGCACCAAGGGTACGTCAAAAACTATATGATATTTTCACTACATCTGTTCAGTATAAGGAGCACCATCCCCAATCAAAAGGTGAAGAGATCTGTACTAATCTATATCATCCGACTAAAAGATTAAAACATGAACAAGAAAAAATTGAAACTTGAGAAGCAAATTCAAGCAAAAAGACACATAATAAGATCAATCTCGTTGGACTGATTATTAATATTTATGAACCAAGCTGAAATGCATCAACCATAACTGACTAACAGGACGCAAATATCAGCAGCAACAATAAGGCCAGATCTTCAGTATGTTTTCTTAATTTCTCAATATAAACAGCAGATCTGAACAAATCCATAAGGGAGTTTTAGTTAGCAGTACGCTAATTTTTACAGATCAACAAAAATAAAATCCAGGGTTCATACTATATTTATCAAAATTTCAACTTTATGTCATCCATGACTCTTTTCAGTCCAAAACCCACAAGAAAAAAAGAACAGATTACTTGAAAATAAGCCATGATTTATAACCCATCGAACCTTGATAAGGAAAAGAATTAGTGCGCAAATCCGAATACCAACAACACCAAATAAATCCCTAATTCCAAACCATCTGAATCACAGGAAACAAGAGACCGGAACAAGGAAAAAAACACTGAAATCGAATTAGCGAAAGGCCACCTTTACGAATTAAAACCGTGGATCAAGAACCCTGATCCACCAATAAAACCCTAGTCGCTTGCGCGGGGAGAAACCGGCTAAATTCCTCAAATCTGACCCAAATCGAATGGAAAAAAAAAAAGGCTGTCTTTGAGATAACTTACAGATATTCTTCGACGCCCCGATCGCCGGAGAGATTTCTGAGAGCCGATCGACGATAAGACGCGCGGATTTGGCGGCCGCGGCGCGAAGAGAGTAGAGAAACCCTAGGGAGAGAAAAGAGAAGAAGGGAGAACTGGAAGCGGAAGCCAATTGTGAAGCTGGGAAATAGAAATTCTTCGACATCTATATCTTTTAGTATTTCTATTGAAATATTGATATTGTTACCCTCTTTTAGAGCATCCGGACCTACAATTGTAGGTACCTGTGTAGGAAGAGAAAAACAAAAAGTCGTTCCTGACAGGCTATAGTAGGGCAAATAGAGTGAGTTATTACAAAAAGAGGAGTCACATTATAAGTAGTGGGTCTTTAGGGTTCGGGTTGCATCTTTCGCGCGAAAGAATGAGTGATCTTATTTCGACGCCTCCTGTCATCCGGCTGCACAGATCTCGAAGCGACCATTGTACGATCGAACGATGGATTCGCTAAAAGGAAGGTGAATCCTTCTTTCGTGAGAAAGATACAACCCCCTGTCCGGCTCTCCATGGCTGCTGCAGGTTACTTATTTTTAAAAGAAAAAAAAATGATTGCTATATTTTATTCATGTTATTGTAGTATCTGTACCTCCCTTATCACGCCCTGATCAGATTTTTGTTTCTTTTTCTTGGTTAATGTGCTTTTTCACCCACTTTCTGGGCACCCATGTATGCACCCTCCGACACTGCGTTTAGGATGTCGACGTGGTTCCATACCTGGGAAGAGCGCACCGGGCGTTGGTACGAACACTATAGCGCTGTCGCTTTTGAGATCAGGAACTTCATTGGCACAGAAGGCATTCACTTGGTGGCATGAAAGATGGTTTATCAGCCACTCAGATATGGCAACCTGAGGGTCTACTAATTGGCGACGAAGCGGGCGCTGTTGGCGACGAGACATGCGGTTAGATATATCCTAGAACCTGATAGCCTGTAGAGCGCCCCAATAAGGGCCAAATACGCAGCTCACATAACGATGGTTGACTTTCAGGTAGGGAGTCACTGCTCCTTCATTTGAAGGAAAATTTGTTTCAATGCTCCATTGGTGATGGGCGGTCCATTGATATTCTAGAGGATAGCTGGATTCCGAGCAGCCGCTATGTCGGGTGTCGACAATGATTAATTCGGCGAGGCTGGCAGGATGCAGAGTTAGTGACCTGATCCTTCTGGATAGGGCAGGCGAAATGAGGCGTTGATTAGGGAGGCATACGAAGAGCAGCTGGCTAAGAGGATTCTAGCAATTCTGCTACCTAATGGGGAGACGACAGACAGACTAGTTTGGGCGGCCATAGGAAGGGCTAAGGTATGTGCCACGGGCTTGCAAGCAATGGTGGAAGGGAAGTTCACCAAGCAGATAGATGGAGGATGGATTTGGAGGATACACGTCCGTCCCCGAGTAGCCTTATTCATCTGAAAAGTGGCATGGGATTGTCTACCGACCATGAGTGTGTTGGCTAAGTGGGGTGTAAGATGTGCAGAAGGTGTCTTGACATGGAGGAGTCCATTAGCCATACTCTTCTCGGATGCCTGTGGGCAGCACAGATTTGGAGGAGGGCCACTTTTTTCTTGTTGCAGTCCACCGAATCAGTAGAGGATCCGCTTCTCCATCTCAGGAAATCCGTGCGGAGTCTGAGGACTGTCGGGTGGAGTATCACCTATGCCTATTTAGCGTATCACATATGGTTGAACAGAAACGCCAAGATCTTTGAAGACAAGCGGGCGCCCTCGAGGACTGTAGTGGATAAAGCTCTCCTCCAGGTTGTTGAGATTACCAAGACCACCACGGCAACCTCATCTGGGATGGCTAGGGACATCTAGGACTCCCACTCTACTGTTACAATGACCAGGATCATCCTTATCTCTTGGGAGCCCCCACCCCCCAGCCATCTCAAAGTGAACTTCAACGGGAGCATGCCCAGTGATGGAGACAGAGCAGGTATAGGTTTTGTGATTAGAGGTCATGACTCCAGGCTGATTGCTACTAGGGGGTGACTCACTTTTGAAATAGCAGCCATAAGAACAGAACTCAGGGCAGCATAGGAGGATGTCACCTATACAAGACAGGTGTTTGGGCATCCTTCTTGAAGAGGACTCAGCCACGATGATTGAATAGATATTGGATAAGGGGCGAAAGGGGGATTGTAACCCATTGCTCAGCGACATTCATTGGTTGGCGAGAGATTGTAACGCCTTTCAGGTCGTGCATGTATACCGGAGGCGAACAGGGCTGCAGATTGGGTTGCTTCCTTTGCTGCCCAGCATTTGAGAGAGATCCTATGGACATATCATATTGCTGCTCCTCCACCTCTTCGCCATCTTCTTCCCTTAATTCTGCTGGTTGTACTCATGCTAGAGCTGTGCGAACAGCCATTGTACCATAAAAAAAAAAAGTTGTATCGGTTATTATTTTTTCTATTTTTTTTTCCAAAGGGAGAAATGCTTAGGAGTTCAAATCCTAGTTAGATATATACTATTCTAATAGTAGTGGAAGATTTAAACTCCAATTATACTGAGGTGAGGTTATTGTTATGTACGAGAAATTATACTCTCATTTAGTACAGGAACGGCCCAATGTATTTGGGAGCCTAAAGCCGTTTTGTCTTTGAGACTTTTCGTGCAGTGGGCCAATCTAAGGCGAACTCACAAGAGGACATTTTTTCTTTCCATTTTGTTTTTGAGGTCTGCAATGGGCCTTATTTGGGCCGGGGCCTTAGACAACCGCCTCGGTCGCCTAAGAGTTAGGCTGACCCTAGTCTGGTATTGCTTTAGAAATTGATGTCGTACGAGGAATATGAGATTTTGCCATATCTACAGTGACAAATATGACAAGCGACAAGATTATAAGTTGCAAATTGCAAACTCGGCAGTCGCATTCGTTGATGATTCTTCGTGGACTACTGTGAGGAAAGGTCACGAGCAACTACTTTCCTGAAAATATAAAGAAAACGGTCCAATATTCTTGAATTGGAAAGACAAGGAAGAAAACGAGCACCACAAAGATTGTGTATAGATTGGGACTGCATTCTTGATATTTGGACATTATGAATATAAGTATGAAATGATTACATATTTCAACATTCCACTAGATGATCAAAACTAGTTTGCACATTGCATTGTTTGATATTTGTCTAGTGGATAAAGTAAATATCTTCTAACAATAAAAATGCCTTGATCTATTCTGCTGTGGGCTCTTCTTTCCGTTTGGAGGGAAACTGGCATACCAAAAAACTTGCTAGCTAATAGAGAAGGATGATAAGTCCCGTAACTAGGTTGGATGGATGCATATATCTGCCACCAGCATTGGATTAGTCGGATATATGGTGATAAAAGGATGATGATGAAAATAGCATAGATCTAGATGCTTTAATTTTTAAAGGCTTTCACAACTGTCATGCTATCCATTTAAAAGATTGATAGAAAAGGATAGAGTATAGCCAAGACTTACGATCAATATACTTCATTGCCACTCCTAATGATGAATTAGAGTTTTACTGGTAAGCTAAAAGCAAATAATTTAAAGATAGGCTGGTTTCATTGATTGGCAAAAGAGTCTTTTTCTCAATATTATAATTTAATATTTATAAGTGGATCTCATTTACTATTAGAACAAATGTTACTATTTAATTATTGATATTTGTCCTTGCCGGTTTACACCATGTGAGTTGCTATTGTCATGCATTATACTTATCTTTCCTCCACCACTCTTACATTATGAGTAATTGTATCGCTCCTTCTATGTTCTTGGTAGTAGTAAAACGAGTAATAACTACTCCACTTCTCTCATATATGGTTAGTGCTAACGGTTAGCCAACCATTGTCCTTAAACTTTGCCCTACCAATGCCTCGTCCTAGGCCGGTAACTCTCACTCCCTTGGGTCTAAATTCAAGTTACTCGGTTTGCATATTTGGTATAACAGTTTGAACCTTCCTTGGCGTATCGGTCTTAGTCTTCATATCATAATTGTCAATTTAGATGCAACATAAACAACTTCAAAAATATAAAATATATTTATTTTATATATTTCATATACCTATTGTATATATATAAAGAATCGTGTGTCTATGTATATGTATGTCTATATATATCGGTCTTAGTCTTCATATCATAATTGTCAATTTAGATGCAACGTAAACAACTTCAAAAATATAAAATATATTTATTTCATATATTTCATATACTTATTGTATATAATAAAAAATCGTGAGTCTATGTATATGTGTGTATATACGCACATATGCATGCTACGTAAATATACAAATCATATCAACAACATTGAACTTCAATTTACATGGCCATCTTATTTTCTCACATCTTCATTCTACTATTATCAATTTAATACATAACAACCATGATCTTTTGTAATTTTTAGTCTCATAAGATATCAATTGGATTATGTTAGTAAAATCTAGCAATTTTGCATTTAAATGAGGATTAAAGTTTCAATTGGTCACAAGTCGGAGGCGCCAACAACTCAACCCAATTGGAACTTAACCTAAGTTAACATCAAATAAAAAATATAAAAATTGCACGCTATCCCTATACATGACAATCAATGTCTCCAGCAAACTTTCAAAGAAAAGGAAACCATACATATATCTATAATTAATGGGAGAAAATTAAAATGTTTAAGATTGTAGTTGGCAAAATGAGCATATAATCAGCGATTTCCTTCATAACATGATCAAGTAATCAAACTCAGCATTGCCCGTGTTGGTGTCATAAGTCCTGACAGCAATGTGACAGCAAAATAATCAAAAAAACTAACACATTTCCTATGATGAAGAATCTAGCTAATACAATTCAAAGTTGATTCACCAGCTCACCGTGATGAGAAAGCCACATGCAAGGGATTTTCTTTGGGAAACTCTTAAATAGAAAGGACAAATATTGCTACAAGTGAACCAAGCTGCTGATTGGATCGTCCCGTTTGCTGCTTATCATCCGGAAGAGTTTTTTTCGACTCAGCAGTCCTCATTTTCTTTTGTTTTGTGTAGTCTTTTTGCTTCTGATGCAGCTGGTTGTGCTCATGTTAAACAATATGAGCAGCTGATATACTAAAAAAAAAAAAGTCCGAACCTGGTAGCTGGGGCGCGACTTTTCTGGAGGCTAACGGGGGGACCAAAAGAGGGCTCTCTTCCATAGCTACCGTGATCATGGAGGTGGGCCTATCTTAGGGTTGAAATATGATCTGGTGGGCTCTGACTAGCCTCTGGGGGCCCACTGTGTAGTGGAAACTTGATTCACTGCCAGGATGCTTGTTTGAATCTAATCTCAAGTTCTAAGGGAGTGCTGCTACGTGGACCCCAATGCATACCTGGGATGAGTGCAAACCGGGTTTGATGCACTGGGATTCACTGAGCATTAGTTATTGTAAGAGGTACCATGGTGGGTAGTGAAGCTACAATTGCTGGTGCCCAGCGGACATTACTCATGGCCGAGTGGATCACCTTTTTCTTTTTTGTTTTTTTGGTAAATGCAGCATTTTATATAGTTCTAACTTGAGTATATCCTGCCAAATCACAAGAAAGTAAAGCGTACAAAGGAGAGAAAATGTCTCTTGCCGAGTGGATCACTTTGCAAGTTCACAATTGCAAGCCTCCCTGTCAGTGAGGGCCTGATCTAGTTGAGTCGGGCTGACTTTAAGGATGGTCTTGCTTTGCATTATAAATGGATTTTGGAGTGCAAAAGGGCAGAGTTTTTTTTTATCAGTATTTCTTTCTGTCGAGGTTCGCCGTCTCAATACCAAATCTAATACTGGCGCCATCGATCCTATTACAATATGGTTTTACGGAACAATAAGGTAAGGTTCCACATATCAAGTATTGGTACTGTATGATAGTATATAGTAAATTTTGGATGTTGTGCACGGTAGCAATGCTGAGTATAGCATGTGAATCTGAGTTGAGATCCAATGTCAGTCACAAGGCTTTGATGTCACATATTCCTCAGCCCATGCAGTGGGCTACTACATTTGCGGGTATTGCCAATAATACTATTGGTGGACCAACAGCGAACACATAAATAGAGACTAACGGAGGATTGAGAACACTCCCTGAGGAATGGGATCCTATGATTGTATTTATAAATTTGATTAAGGATGCAAATCCATGGGAGGATATCAAGGGGATAAGATATTATATAGATTTAATGATTCATTCAAAACCTTCATGCCCCTTATGCTGAATATCATGTGCCAGCCATGCATCGATGGCAAGTGTAATCTTTTCACCCAGAGAAGGAGACAAATCATAAACATTTTCCTTTTCTGTATTTTTATTTCCATCAAAAATTAATTGGTGCGAGTAGTTCTTTGTCAGCTTAGTGTTGCTTACTTTGCAACTCCTTGAAAAATATTCTTGGTAGTTGACTTACTCTTCCACATCAAGCATATTTATGGATTAACTAGGATCAACAGGATTTGTCAGCATGGCATGTATTTTGAGTTTTCTTGATCAAAGTTTATCCTGATTTGGCAACCATCTTATTGAGGCTAGCGAACCATGCTGCTTTTACAAGCTCTCGTCCGATGACTGCATCCTGGAGCTTGCTTTGAAATTCCCAACATTAGCAGACTTATATTGAGTTGAATTAACATCATCTTTCGGGCAATACCCAAGTGCTTAAGTCATGCAATCTCAATTCATCATTCAGATAGTGTCTCGTATTGTTGTGGTTCAAATTTGGCCCGAGGGTGACCACGCCGAAGGAGTCGGGGAAGCTACCGGTTGAGTCGGTAAAGGGACTCCGCCTGCTGGACGCCAGCATACCTATACAAAGCCTCACCGGTGATTCCGGTGACGACCTTCCGATGCTTAAATTACTGTGGAGTTTTTGTTTGCCAAAAGGTCTCGGGGCGTTATTTGATGAGGGCTATTTATAGTCCCTGTAGAGGTGCCCAGATGGCGAAGGTATGGCTCGTCCTCATCATGAGAAGAGATGGCGCTTGGCCAGGTGGCATGTAGCCAGGGCTTGCTTGAGGCACACGGTGTAGGCCATTCATGTGAACGGCATGACGTTGACAGAGGAGGCAAGGTATGGCTCTTGGCAGTAAGGTATGACTGGGGTGGCAAGGCGTAATCCTTTATTGACATGTTTTGGCATGACCATCAAGCGAAGCATGGTGCGATGAGGTCGTCGCAGGGCATGGCCGTGGCGTGTACTGGGTGAGATTAGCTCGGCCTTTGGCGGGGATTGAGGTTAGCTCGGCCTTTGGCGGGGATTGAGGTTAGCTCGGCCTTTGGCGGGGATTGAGATCAGCTCGGCCTTCGACGAGGGCCGAGGTCGGGCTTGCCCGCTTGACAAGGCGTTGAGGTCAGGCTGACATGGAGGCCGCGACATATGTTCGGTGAGGTCGACTCGGCGGACTCTAAAGTCGGCCTAGCCTCCTCGGTTCGGAGGTTAGCTTGCTAGGGCGCTCCCGCTGAGATCGGGTGCCATTGCCTGCGGTCGATGGTGTTGTCGTAGATACTAGCACCCCAAGCTCGGGCCGGGGTGTGTCATCGAAGTATTTGGTGCCCCGAGCTTGGCCGGGGTGCGTCGTCGTAGAGGGCGCCTCAAACTTGGCCAGGGTGCGTCAGACTCCAGAGGAGGTTGTTACAGGTCGTAGCAGTAGAGAGATCTGGCCGATGTTGGCTTGGCCTTCGGCAAGGTCTGAGGTAGAACTAGCTCTCAGCAGGACCGAGGTCTAGCCTGGTCGGTGCTGAGGTCTGCTTGGCCGGAACGGAGTGGTCCCCTGTCCTGAGCAGGACGATACATTTTGCCCCCTATCATTTGCCCCCCGACTTCCTAGGCCGAGTTGCTCTTTGGCTCAGGCGAAAAAAGTAGCTGGACTGTTGGTCGTCCTATGCCGTAGTGAAGTGCTCATGAAGATATGCGCATCAAGCTAGGTACACCATTATTGGGGTTGGTGGCTTCAGGCTAAGTTCCGCAAGCTGAGCTTGAGTGGATCAACCTGCCACATCATTTCAAGCGGAAACAACTGCGAAAGCTCTTTAAAGTGTTGCGCGCGTGCTCCTTTTTGAGGCGTCACTGGATGGAACACGAGAAGATAATCATTAATGCCCTGCCCTTCGAACCGGTCACCATGATGATTTTGGCCTTCAATGCAACGATTCGGGAGGATATACTGAGGGAGCCGTTAGGGGAGTGTCTGGGTTTGCCACCTGGCAAGATTTGGCCGCTTCGGCTGTTTGTAAAGGCCGATCAAAGCCATTGGGGCAGGCTATATAAGGCCTTAAGAAGGCCCTAAGGTCCCCATTTGAGCCCCATCGTCCTCGCTTGTCTCCTGGCCACCATTTTTGTTGTCTTCGAGCTTCTTCTTGAGTATTCTTGAAGTTTTCCGGCGGTCCTCCTCCTTTTCTCAGTTATCTTCTCCGACGAAATCTTGGGTAGATGTTCTTTCCCTCCTCGGTCGCTTGAAGAGTTGTTCTCTTTTTTCTTTTTTTCTTTGATATTCTGTGAGCAAGGCAATGGTGTCGCCCACAAGAGCCCTTGTGCTTGGCGCAGGTTTATCCCGAGCCCGGGCTTCTTCGAATGTGGAGGAGGCCGAGCTCGAGATGAATCAAGGTCTGTACGCGACCGACTCGAGCATGAGTGAAGAGGAGATGGGCCTGGTTTGGGCTCATTTTTTCTTCCCTTGTGAGATCATCCTTGAGCTCCTAGAGCCCGGGCTCGAGTCACCGACCCTCCTAAAGGTCGAATTGGGGTGTACCCAGCTCCTAGCGACTTATCGCCTAATCCCTGCGTAGCTCACTCCGAACTCGTGGAGGATGATCATTGGCTTCCTCGTCCTCTATCTTGCCCATCGTCTTTTCACTTTGGTGAGTATCTTCTAGGGTTACTTTGTCTTAAAAGCTAACCCCGCAGACAAAAGGTAGTGGTACTTCTCTCCTCGGGGAGGCTGCACTCTTTTCCAAGGTGCTCTTTTCTTCATTCATGGATGAAAGGATAAATTCTTTTTTCTCTTCATTGAGCAGTCGTGGGGGTTTAACCCGACTTGGAACTCACTGCGGGCCACGATAAATAATAAACCGCCCAAGCTATCACGGTCCGAGCAAGAGATTTTACACAAGCTGCTCGAACTCGGAGGGGCCCTGAAGCTTTCCGATTTGCTCAACGAGGAAGCTTTACTGAATGTCGGCCTGAGCTCGGCTCATCCTGGGGGTAAGAGCGGTGCATTTATTTTCCTTTTCTTTTCCTTTCTTTTTCTTTCTTTTTCATGCTGGATCATGATTAAGTCTTTTGTTGTCAAAAATTGCGGGGATGATTTTCGATGCTGAGACCTTCATGGCCAGGTACCATAAGAGGGTGGTCGCCTCGAATGGAGCTCGGCCTGAGGGGAGGCCGAAGAAACCAAGGACTGTCTCATCCCCCGGCGCCACGCAGGACGAGCCCACTAAAGTGGTCGTCGCTGAGCCTGCTCGGCCTGGGCCCGAGCAGGCCCTATCGGTCGAAGCCGAATTGCCCCACCAACTACAAAAGGGGGATCGATTGAACAGGCAACCACAGTGCCTACTGGCGGAGCTCGGAAGGCCCGCAAGGTCGTCCAACAGCGCCAATCGAGTTCCAAGCCGGGGAGCGGGCTCGGGGTCCCGTCTTCATCTGAGATCCCGACCTCTTCTGGGGTCGATTCTGCTCTCTCCAAGCACCGGGGGAGGCCATTCCAACTCAGGTGCCGACTTTTTGAAGACGACAGAGCCCTCGAATCTAACAAGGTTGCTTGTGAGCTCGTCCGTTGTGCCATGCTTCTGGGCGACCGAGCTCAATTGGAGCAACTGGGATTCTAGGAGGTCATCGATGAAGCCTACTCTACTGGCATCATGGTGAGTTATATCACTTAGTTTGTGCATCTTTCAAAGTGCTCGACCTCGATTGACTTTTTATTTCTTGTGCCGGTCCCTCCACTTAGTCGACCTATTGGCGAACGCCGCATCCAACTTTCGGAAACAGGTAAGAGAGCTTCGGTTTAAGGTGGAGGCCGCAGAGCGGCGAAGGGAGGAAGCCTAGGTCCGAGATGCGGATGCCGAGCAGTAGCAACAGAAGGCCGAGCGGAAGGTGGCAGCTGCCGAACAACGGAAACAACAGGCCAAGAAGAAGAGAAGGGCAGTCGAAGCTCTGGTCGAAGCCGGACTCGCCTAAATTCGGGAGATGGAGACCGAGCACGCCTGGACTCATTCGGCCACTGAAAGCCGCATCTTCGAGCTTGAAGATGGACTAGGTGGCTAGAGGCACGAAGCCGAAATTTTGAGGCTAAAGGTTGAGCAGCTTGGGAGGTGGTCAGAGGAGCAGGCTCGAGAGGCGGTCCAGAACTTTCGCCAGTCCGAGGAATACATGGACGAGCTGGCGGAGGAGGCGACTGACGCCATGATTTGGGGCTTTGAAAACTATCATGATCGGGCTCAGAGGCTTTTCCCCGAGGTCGACTTCAGCGACCTTCGCCCATGTTTGTCTGGAGCTATAGAGGCGGCGATTGCGACTACAGTAAGCGGGCCCATTGAGGTGCGCGAGCTCATCGCCGATGTGGTGAATGAGGATGCTGCGGGGGTTGCTACTGAGGTCGGGACTGAAACCGCTCTCGAAGTCGCTGTCAGGGCTAAAGCCACTCCTAAAGTTGGGCCCAAGGCTGAAGCCACTCTTGAGGTCGGGCCCAAGACTGCCCAAGCCATCTGAGCTTTGCCCCTTGTACTCATTTTTTCTTTTTCATTCTTATAAGATCGGCTACGTAGGCCTTTTTGTAATTGACCATCTTTGTATTCAATCTGACCTCAAGGTCAGCCCCTTTTTGTATTCGGCCTTTGGCCATTCAATATTCATGAAGTGCATTTTCTCCAACACTTTGCATTTTGAAATCTAATAGTATTTGAAATCGTCTTGCTTGGTGCTTTGTGTTGGACCTTTGTGTTCAGCTAACAAGGTCCGAACTACATAGCTTGGGTACTGGTTTAGCCTTCATGCTGCCAGATAACTTTGGCCAAGTTGTTGTGCTCGGCCCTTGCTCCCAACTTATAACTTTGCAAAGTTGGCGAAGAGCTCGCTGCTCCCAAGCTCGTCCGCTGGGGTACTTTAGGCACCTAGGTCGAGCATTAGGTCTGCTTCGGACCTTTTTGCAAGAATTGAGCTCGGGGTCCTCTTTTTGCACTGTAGTGTGCTGGGGGACCTTTTAGGTAGAAGGTCGTCATGAGCTTTGGCGCCTTTTTGCCTTGTTGAACCATGTATACTTTAACTCGGGCGCTTGATTTAAGCTCGGTCGCCCTCAGATTTTTCCAAGGCCAAGGTCAAGGGAACCTTTTCAGCTCTTGGTCGACGCTGCAAGGTGCCCCCACTCAAATCGGGGTGTCACTATAAACACGGACGGTCGACGGAGCTTCTTCGGCTCTTGGTCGACATTGCAAGGCACCCCCACTCAGATTAGGGCATCATTATAAACACAGATGGTTGACGGAGCCTCTTCGGCTCTTGGTCGACATTGCAGGGCGTCCCAAGCTCAACCCGAGGGATGTCATTGGAGATACCTATGGTCGACAGGGCCTCTTCGGCTCTTGGTCGATCCTACAGGAAGTTCCAAGCCCGGCTCGAGGGACGTCATTGGAGATACCTGCGGTCACGGGGCCTCTTCGGCTCTTGGTCAATCCTGCAGGGCATCCTGAGCCCGGCTCAAGGGACGTCATTGGAGATATCTGCGGTCGACTGAGCTTCTTCAGCTCTTAATTAACTCTGCAGGGCACCCCCACTCAGATCAGAATGCCTACGGTCGATGGGCCTCATCGGCTCTTAATTGGCTCTGCAGGTTGCCCCCACTCAGATCAGAGCACCTGCGGTCGATGGGCCTTTTCGACTTGTAATTGACTCTGCAAGGCGCCCCTACTCAGATTAGGGCGTCTGCGGTCGATGGTGTCATCGTCTGTCGTTGTATTACATTGAATGACGTTGAATGTCGTCGAATGTTATTGAAATAGCATCAAAATGGCATCAAATGACGTTGAATGTGATTGAATGGCGTTGAAATGACGTCGAATGTGATTGAATGGCGTTGAAATGACGTCGAATGTCATCCAATGGCGTTGAATGTCGTCAAATGGCATTGAAATGGCGTCGAATAGTGTTGAATGTCGTCGAATGGCGTTGAATGTCGTTAAATGGCGTTGAATGTCGTCAAATAGCATTGAAATGGCATCGAATGTCGTCGAATACTCCTGCAATCGCGGGAGCTCTTTAGCTTGCAATCGATACAACGTAGGGCACCCCGAGCTCGGGTCAGGGCGCGTCGTAGAAGATACTTGCCGTCCCGAGCTCAAGTCAGGGTGCATCGTCGGAGATACTTTGCGCCCCGAGCTTGGGTCGGAGCGCGTCGTCGATAACATTTGGTGTCGTTATGTCGCAGTTATGCGCTCGTGCCGTGGAAACAACCGGATCGTGTCGAATCCATTAAAGCATTTCAGAGATGTTTCAAAAAAAAGTCCCAGAAGGTAATTTTCATTAACAATACATTCTGAGATCAGAGTTCCAGCCTGAAGGGGCTAAAGTCCCGTCCGGATGGTGTTGGTGATGTCTGTGATGGGTCAGTCGTCATTTCGCTCCTCGCACGACTCAAGGTTTTGTTCTTTGGGCTCCCTTTCGTCGATTTGATCATGAACAAACCGAACCAACCAACCTCGGCGGATAAGTACCTCGATCTCATCACGGAGCTGGTAGCAGTCCTCCGTATCATGGTCGTGATCTCTGTAGAAGCGGCAGTATTTGCCCGACGCTTCTGTGACTCCGACAATCGCATCTTCGATAGAGGTTGGAGGTAGTTACGACTCTCGATCTCCACGAGGATCTCAGCTTGGGTGGAGATGGGGGGAGTGTATTTCTCGAACTTTTGGAGGAGAAACCTCGAGCGAGCCGGGCTCTTGGGCCGAGGAAGATTTCTCTCAAATCGGAGAGATCTACTCCTTGGTCGGTCGTACTCCTTTCGTTGGCCATCATGCGCCTTGTGGCAAGGGAGTGACGTTGCGACCGCCGTCGTGAGGGCTTGTGCCTGCGAAGAGGAGGTGTAGACTGGGCTACTACCTGCTGCAGGCTTTGAAGGGCCGCAGTGAGTATCTAAACTTGTTGTACAAGCAGATTAAGTTGCTCCGGCTGGACCTGAAGAGTTTGGTCCGCCGGTGCAGGTGCCGCGGGGGGTGGACTTTGAAGCGAGTTGCTGAGAGTTGGTACCTGGCGTCTCGATGCATTTGAATCTCCATAACTCAGCCTCATGATTACGACTCAGGCTCTTTCTCCAGCGCCATATGTTGCAGTTTAAATTTGGCCCTTCCTCCATGACTCCTTGCACTGTTTTTCCATTTTCTTCATCTTTTCTTGTGATATAATGACAGCCCATCATAGAAACAGTACAACTTTTTTTTATCACTATTTTTACAGGTTCCCTTATAAAAAAATCTAGCCACACATGCATGCTAGACAATGACAGAAAGAAAGGGACAGACTTCGTGATTAGAAACCTAGACTTCAAGAGGGTTGTTGTTGATGGATACCAAATTTTTGACATCTCTATTTCGAAGACGGAGCATCACGTTTTATGTCAAGCACATATATAAAGAGACTAATAAAACTGCGAATTGGATGATCTTTTATGTGACTGACCACTTTAGAGGTCTCTATGGGTTGAAGTTGTCTATAGCGCTTCGTGATTGTTATCTTTTTGACTTTTTTAAAAATATATAAGTTATTGTTGTAGCAAAAAGAAAAAAAAGAAAATCCTGTCCGCTATAAAGAACAAAGCAGCCATTTAACTGGAACAATATCTGTTCATAACTCTCTTTTTTTTTGGGTCAAAAGCGGCATTTCCATTCATATAAATCTAACATGAATACAATCTGCCAAATCAAGTGAAAGTAAATAGTACAAAGAGTGTGGAATACTAGCTAAGCTTGTCCAAAGAATCTTCCCGAAGTGCCGGACAACATAAGAGGCGACCCAGTCTACTGTATTGTTCGCCTCCCGATACACATTAGCTATCTGGAGAGAGGTCAGCTCCCTCACCAGTGTGCGAGTATCCCGTATCAAAGGGTGGCCATCCCTATATCTGTCTGCTCCCCGAATCCAATCAATCACCATGGACGAATTACTCTCGATGAATAAGTTGTCAACCCCCAGCACCCATCTAGCATACAATATGCCCTCCCGTGCCGCCCGTAGTTCTGCTCCCACTATGGTCATACCAAGTGTGCTCTGCCCTCCAACTACTATGAATCTGTCCTCATGATCCCTGATCACAAAACCCACTCTCTCGGAGGCCCCATCACCCGTCATGCCTCCATCGAAATTTACCTTGAGATAACCAGGGGGTGGGGTATCCAAAAAAGTAGATAAATCTGGATGCTGGACAGCGGAACAGATATCCCAGATGTCCCTGGTCCTCTCAAATGAGGACGATGTAGCCAATATAGTAACCTCCGTCGCGTGCCGCATGGCTCTGTCCCTCACAACCCGTGGGGACGACCTCCTGCCCTCAAACAGACGGTCATTTTTGTCCAACCAGATATAATAAGCTAAGTAAGCTGTTGCAATCCCTATCTCTGCAGTGCTCAGTCTCTGAATGGACTCTCTCATAAATCGGAGCTTGTCCTCCATCGACCCCCACCTCGAGTGGACTGACACATGTGAAAATCTTCAGGTTTGCACGACTGTAGGGCATTGAAGAATTACGTGGCAAATGGTCTTCTAAGCATCCGGGCATAACTCACAAAGCGGGGTCATTAGCATCCCCCGTCTAGCAAGTATACTCCTGGTTGGTAGGCAGCCTCAAGCCACCTTCCAAAGAAAAAGTGCCACCTAGGGATGCTCTCTAATCCTCCAAATCCATCCACCATCGATCCTCCTATCTGGCTTCCTCCTATCTGGCTCCATACCAATTTGTTAGGCTCCACTCGTGATGGAATCGGTAAGGCCAAAATTCTCCCTATTAACTGCCCCCAAATGTCTTCCGGATCAAATCCTTATTCCATCTTCTTTCACCTGGGATAAGCACATCACGAGTCTCCCCTGTTCATGACCCTTTTAGAAACCAGTTTATACCGTGTTTGGAATGTGGTCGGTTTGAACTGGGCCAGGTCACGAGACACAGGCTGATTAAACACTTTCATCTTCCACCCCCTGTCGAGAAAAAGCCTAAAAGCCCTTTAATCGACTGTGGTTGTATATTGACAGGGACAAGGTACGGCGGCAGATCTGGCCGAAGAAACTCTCCTCCTCCACCCTTGCTGCCTCCCGCCACCACCGCCTCGGCGCCTCCCCACAGCCACAACCCAAAAATGGAAAGAAAAAAGAAAACCGAGGAACAGGAGGAGGACCACATCCACATTCGAGTGTCAAACAACAGGGATCGGTAGCTCCACATCTTCTTAGTCCCCTTGAATTCAAATATGGGGTAGGCGGCGAAGGGATAAGATGGAACGCTAGGAGATCGGGAGTCTCTCGTCTTAGTTGAGATATTTTCCCGATTTCATTTGCCTCGCCCCGAGCCGTGAACCGAGAGATTCAGCGAGCAATTCGCCCAATCTGCAATGGCGAGCGGTGGCGGGTCGGGTCACAGAACATTTGAGTTTGTAAGCATCATCGGAACCAATCTGGTTGTTAGCACGTGATTTCGCCGCGCACTGCCGGCTCGCTGCTTATTGGACAAATCGGCGTAGCCTAACCTTGACTTTTAAAAGTATTTATTTGGCTGCTATAATTATTAATTAACAACCCAACAGCTTGCAAACAATCTTTTTGTCCTCTCTAAACCCTTTCTTCGAAAGAGGACCATTTTCTTCCACAAAACAACGACGGCAACAGATAATTCCACTTAATCAAAATACAATTACAGCTATCAAATGTCAGATCTCACCAATCTTACAAGGCGTCTTTAGTTCTCTAATCCTCATCGGTGAGCCGTCACGAGGGTCTCAATAAATCGCAATCCATCGAATCTCGGAGCAAATCTATCTGCCGCCGGAGACGTCCGCCGCTGCTCTTCCCGCTGGCTGGGCTGGAAGAACAAGTACCAAATCAGACGTCACTTTTATAAATACAAAAGCTGAAAAGCTTTCGAAATCAGATTAATCCAGAGAGAATTAGCAAATAATTACCTGGCTGGGACATTGGAACTTGGGATCGGAGAAGGAATCGGAGAGCGCGGCTGAGTAGGAGGCTGCGACGATGAGGGCGGCGGCGGAGGAAGCAACGGCCACCGTCGCGCCGGATCTCTTCATGATCAAAGCAGCGAGATATTTCGATTTCGAAGCACAAGCAGAACAAACTCCGCTTCTTCCCCTCTCTCTCTCTCTCTCTCTCTCTCCGTCTCTCTTTTACAGCGCCGTGTTTGATTTAATTTAGAAAACCGTCGGGGCGAATATATAGTGGAGGGAGAGGTGGGGCCCGGCCGTAAATTCGTAGACTCGCAGTCACGCGGGGAAGCACGGTGGCGTGCCCTTCGAGAAGCGGAAACGGGATTTTTTTAGTTTCCTCAATTGCCCCCAATCTGTGCGAGTAGCGGGATCGGTTAGAGGGGCAAAAGAGGGAAATCGGAGATGGGGAGGTTTCTTGAACGTTGTCGCTCCACTAAGGGCTGGAGACGCTGGAATCGTGACACGTGTATGGATGTGGTAAAGCCACGCTGGCCTCGAGATTATCTCATGCGAGGTTGTTTTAGCTGTGGCGGGACGTGAGGAAAAAATTTGTGGCTGGAGTCGAAATATTCGAGGGGGAAAGATACCAATCATGGACGATTCTTGCACAAACATGCCCTCGTCTTTGTATTAATTTACTATTGGGCCATCATTTATTTATTTATTTATCTAGGGGTGGGGCAGGGAGGGGAGGCCATGGACGGCGGTGAGCGCTTGGGAGCATTAAAAATAATTTAATAAGTCGACACGTGATCTTTCGCGGGGTAAAGATGTACGATTATTTTAAGCAGTAAATAGTGTCGTGCAGCTGTCCCGGGGCTAGGAATTTGTTCGTCACAACAAACGTACGTACTTCCGTATTTGATGAGATGAATCAGAATTTATCGATATGCGCTGCATGGCGTTTGGTGGCACCAACAATATCACTAAGATAATCTTAAAGTATAAATAATTTTTATTTCAAAATAATTTGAATTTTTAATAGTTTAAGTTGATCCCATTTGGGATGCCATATTTCGGTGATTAAAAGTTTCCATGTATCATATAATATATATGGTATACCATAAAAATTCAAGATCACTTAGCGTATAATATTAAAATTATCTCTAATATATTCTATAAAAATATATCTGCTGGGGAAAGATGGATTGCCCCGAAATACGTAGACGCATTGCCGGCACGTGATGACAGACGCCCCAGCAGCAACCCTCAGGGCGCCCGACCTCGAGGCGCCCAACCATGAGGCACCCGACCACGAGGCGTCCGACTTCAGATGCGTCCGACCTCAGAGCCCGCAGGCTTGCGGCCTTGATCTCGTCCGAGCTGACCCTAGTCGATCTCCAGTCCAAAGAAGATCCGATCTGTAACACCCTGAAACAGGGTTAGGGTAGCTTAAGTATTTTTTTTACTAGTTATTAAGCATTTTCATGATTTTAACATAGTTTATTATGAGAATTCAAATGCACATGAAAGGTGAGGGAATATCAAAAATTTTGTGATGCAAATTGGATGGAAATTTCTCAGGAAGTTTGATTCAAAATCAATTCAAAAAGGTCGGAATTTCAGCTGTTACAGAAAATTTTACGGTTCCACGGATT
>JAOXJJ010000801.1:507403-518847 GCA_025769935.1 Phoenix roebelenii
ATAATATTGATATAATATATTAACGGTATATTGATATACCAATATTTTTTGTTAGATTGAGGGATAATTTTGTTGTCAAATTTCAACCCAAGATCCATGTGTATGGATAATCTTGAATTCTGGACCTCAAAGATTGATATCTTATCACTAAGTTGGATGGTTTTTGAGGAATAAAGATGATTTAGAATTATTGCTAGGTAGGATCATTGTGGTGATCTCATGATTTACACCCACGTTTACATTTATCTTTGGATGATCTTATATCAAATGCCCCCTATAATGGTAGGTTCTTAAGTCCAATAATACATTGCATCAAATAATGAGACCTAAAGAGAGGGGCCAAACTTAAGGATGGGGATGCTCAACGTTTTAACCTATTTAACTTATTTCAACACGTTATACTTCGAGCTAAATTGCCAATTTAATAAAAAAGTCAAGTTTGAATATAAATTTTTGATTCATGTAATAAATAGGTCGAGCTCCAATTGATAAATTTTAGATCTATTGTGCATCCGATCTTATCCGTATCTTATTCGATCCGACCCAATTACTATCCTTAGGGCCCAAACGAACCTACAAGCTACTATATCCTTTTGTGATATCGCATGGTTCATTGGTTTTGGGTCTACTTTTGTTTCAGTTTCGTTGCATTGGTTGCGTTAATTTTACAGTCTAGGAGAATCAACAGAGCAGGAGCAGTAAAATATTTGCAAACGCAAGTCAAGCATGGCTCGCAGTCCTGAAGGATAGTTTAAAAACTAAACAATGGAAAACAATTGAGAGCCGCCTTCTTTTGTTCGTTCTGTTTGGCGAATACAAGGCCGCCAACATCTCGTTATCTCTACGACAAGTAGCGTGTAGAAGAACCTCTACAACCATAGTTATAAAAGAAATTCCACATTCAGCGTATGCAGGAAATTGTTGTAAGCTGGTGGTGGATGGCTACAAATTCAAAAATAATATCGCCAAGGATTCTTTGACCAATCGACACCTCTCATGCAAACAAATCGTATGTAGTTTTGACACATCAAACCTGTCATATGGTCAAGTTGCAAGAACAAGTTGGGTTTGTGGACAACTTTGCCATAGCTTACTGATTCTTTAGATTTCTTTGGGAGTGCATGGAAATTAGTTTTATAGCCAAAGTAGGTTCCACTCAAAACTGTAGCTGAAAGATTCTTATATAGCTGCTCTTAATATAACTCAAAGTGTAACAACTCAAGACCTCATCTAAAATAGCTAGTCGAAAGGTATTAATTGTGTTTCTTGATCTTATATAAGTACCTAAAATTCAGCCAGCGAATAATCGATGTGGAATTAAACACATGCCTGCACGGATCTTCATATACTCTTCCGTTTAAGCCCTAATGTCCTCGTCAGACTAAGAATTCAAATCTAATCACAAGCACCACGATTGACCCGTGGTCAACCCTAATGAATCTGTGCTGCAATATCCTCTAATTCATATAGGTCATGAGCCGGATCTGCTCTGATACCATTTGTAACAACCCAAGAGCTTATTATAAATGACTAACCGAAATGTATTATTTAGAAATCTTGATTTTATATAAGTACCTAAAATCTATCTAACAAATAACTAATGTGGGACTAAACAAACACCCGCATGGATCCTCGCACAATTTTTTTGCAAAATTTGGAGGAAATTGCCTTTTGCTACCAAGACAGTGGGGTGGCTTCCACTTGATCACCTTTATCACATAGAGTAGAGCTAGTCAGGCTAGCTCGGCCTTGCCCACTCTAGCAGCCACATTTGACTTCCATCTTGCACGCTAGCATAAAAGGAAATAAACTTTGCAAACCAGACCATAAGCTACAAAAGAGGTCCCCTCAAAAAAGGCTTTTAAAAATAACTTTGATTGTTCGAACACCTGAATTCCATATGCTTTTTTATTTTTCACGACAATGATTTCGCATTTTAAACCGGCTCTAAATTCTAATACGACGCACCGCCAGTCTCTTTCAGTCAATGTTCTTGGAAGGTATGCTATCCCATATAGCTCAGTGCTATGGCAAGTTTCATTCAAGTCCAACTAACTCAGACATGAATTTAATGTTCAACAGTCGAAACACATGAAGAAATACCTTTGGAAAAGCCTGCCTAAATGAAGAACCAGTGACAAAAAATACCAAGCTTTATGATGAAAGGAACATCTCGAACGAGCACATTCTTTCTGTCTCTTTTCACCAGTCAACTTTTCTTCTTCTGTTGACACTATTTCTCTCTAAATTATCTTCAGAAGTAGGATATAACATACGTAACCCTGAACTTATGGGCTTCTTTATATCATTTGCAGTTGCATCAAGATCATAAACCTTTTAGACTCGAGTTCCACTTGTGCGAGCTCACAAAACCCTCATCCTATGCCTGAGACACTTAAAGCAGGTCAGGGCACTGTATGCGAACAATCAGCACTCACCAACACCAAACCATATTGCACTGTTAAACATAATTTATTATGATTTCATCTACACAAACACCTTGTTACTATGACCCCTTTTCCTCGGAGAAATGCTATCTACAATCAGTATGAAGTCCGAGGAATTTCATAAAGAAAAAGAAAAAGTGCTTTCCTTTTCCCTAGCACGATCAAATTTTCCTTTGAATTTTATGGTTCCCACCTTTTGCTATCAGTCTAATGAAAAGACACCATGGCAATGCATGCACACCTGCTTATTACAACAGTTACAAGCTGGTTGGTGTAGGCTCACCTATTACTACTACAATAGCTACAACTTAGGAGTATAAAGCCTTAAAAAGCTATGGTTCTGCTTATGAGGAAAGTTTGCAGATCAGTAAGTTCCTAATTGAAGAAAATACTTGAATTTTAATGTACCCAAAGCTCATTTGACAGCGAAAAAGTGAAGGAAAAATGAACTTGTGAAATGACTTCACAATTAATATGCAAGTGGTTCAAGGCCCTTGAATGTTCTAACCCATCAAACAGGATTAATCGTAAATAATCCTCCTACTTCGAAACAAACCAAAAGAAAATATAGAAGAAATAAAAAGAAAATAAAGAGTCAACTTCCTCCTTATTATCCAACATGCCTCCCCTGTTGCAGGTACAGAGATGAAAACTAGAAGATCCATATACCTAAATTGTCACTGCTCAGAGGTGTTAAGGAAATTGTAAAACAATCCAAATCAGTCCTTTACCTGAGTCAAACATCCATCATAATCCAAAAGTCTTTTGCAAACGCTCAACAGGGCATGAATTCCTGCACTAACGCATGCAATGCTGATTGACTGTATAACAAACAGGTAAACATGTCTGTCATCATTTCAGACATACAAATAAGCCATAAGCAAACTCAGCAAATGAGAAGAAAGGACTTCATGATTATCATAAATTCACATAAATGTTATAATCCTCCAATGCACACCATACCGGTGCCCAACTGGTACACCCCATACCGAGTGTCGATATGGTACATACCTTGGAACAGATGCTCGATACTGGGGGCGTATCGAGTCTTGATACCCTACCAGCATGGAAGAGCATGCCCCGTACAGGGTGATACGATCCGAGATTGCAAATCTTGTAATCCTTTGAACAAGCAAACTCCCTCACTTACCTGATAACAGTAACAATAATGGAATTCCATGTCCCAGTCCCTATGTCCTTGGGCATTAGATGGTGCTAAACCTCAAAGGGGGAATGCAGGGAAGACGGTAAGGAAATATACATTCCCGAATTTCATCAATTTATCACATAAAGAAACATATCAAGTCCCCTATTTTTCAAGACACGAATCAGGCTCCATACAGCCATACTTATTATTTACACATGGGTATGTACATATATACATGCATAAAACATGCATGCATGCATAAACCTATATTCAAGATACAAGCCCTGGATCAATTGGATCTTCCACCAAACAGCAATTCTAGGCATTGAGAAAATATATACTATACAGAAAATAAAGCTTCTTCCTTTTACCAACCGCTATTCAGGAAGATGGTCAAGGTATGAGTAAGCACTAGAGGAAGCCAACTAGCTTACTAGAAGAAGCCAGACTGCCCATCATCAAGCTTAGAAATACAGGAAATTTTAGATTTGGAAAAAAAGGTAGAAGTACGGGTACATGATTTGGTGGGTAAGAAGTGAAGGAGAGAAAAGGAAAGAATGAAGAAAAGGGTTACAGATAACAATTGAAGCATAATCAAGTAAAATCATGCAACAATTTCCAGTTGGATTGTAGCTAATACAATTGCTGCCCAACTCTAAACTGTGTAATGGAAGAAACATGTGTGCAAAACGAAGTGGTTTTCATGACCAACAACAATCCTTATCTGAATCTTTTTATTAAAGGTTTTTGAGAAACATAAAAAATGAGATGAGTTCACATCTTCTCCACTACAAAGCACAAAGCACACAAAAGCTATTCACATTCATTTTGCTTCCAGGAGTATTATTATTGAATCTAGCCTAACGCGGTGGGTAACAAAACAAAGCCCAATTTAAAAAAAGAGAGATTTTCTCTATGTCTTACGGAAAGATAAACCATAATATCTGAATCTGCATCGGTCCAACTTCATTTATTGCACAAGGCTCAACATTCCAGTTTTCATAATCGTAAGACATCTAAAGACCATACAATCTTTAATCAAAGTTCAAGGCTTTTCTAACGAAATGATATACAACAAAACATACATTTTGCATATAATTTCAGAAGTCATAAGAAAATAAAGATAAAAGATATAGATTTTGAATTATTATAAAACATGATATAACAAACTATATTAACATTCAAGGCGACAGATGTCTCATTTGCTGCTTATCATTCAGGAGAGTTCCTATGGATATGGTCTAATACCTCCCCCCCACCATTATGCTACTTTATTTTTCTTGACTCTGCTGGCACTACAGAAAAATGCATCTTTTCCGACACTTTTTATGATCTTTACCGACGCTTATAAGCGTCGGTTAAAGTTCGGCCGACGCTAAACAAAGCGTCGCAGAAGCGTTGGCGATACCTGAGTGGAAAAAAATTTTCCGACGCTTTCGGAAGGCATCGTAAAAGTCCAGTTTTTAACGACGCTTAAAAGCGTCGCTAAAAGCCTCAAAGCCGACGCTTATAAGCGTCGGCTATAGTATTTTATTTTTAAAAAAAAAATATTTCCTTCAGCATCCCTATTCCTTCTTACATCAAAAATCCAGTTTGGCTCAACATCTACGCTATCAATTCTGGACAACATCAACTCTTCGAATTTTTTTTTCCAAAGACAGGGACAACACCTAAGCATCAGTAAACAAAAGTAAGAAGGAAATCAAGAACTCCAAGAAAGGATAGAACTAAAATTTCGTAGATCAAGTCAACGAAATCACCTTGCATTACTCCCAGGCACCGATTTTCTTCAAGAAAACATGTGATAATTAAGGCAAAGGGACAATAACCATGCACATAAAACTTTATTAAAGAAGGAAAAGAAAAAAAATACCAAGAAACGGCCATCGAGACCTTTCTTGAACCCTTCCTGCGAACAAAATGGAGAAGCTAGAGCTACTACTCTTATAAGACGGTCAATTAAAAAAGAAGAAAAGAGGGGTGGAGAAAAATAAGATACCTCGATGATTCAAAATCTGATTCACGGGACTCAGCCTTTGTCCTTTCTTTTTAGAGTATATCTTGAAATATTTCGCCATTACCTGAGGAAAAAAAGAAGAAAAAGTGAAAGCAAAAGGGGAAAAATAAGAAAAGGAGAAGGAGAAGCAGGATTTATACTGTTCTTGGAGGGCTTGGGATCTTCAAGGATTCGAGTTCGAGAGGTCATGGCTGCTTTGCCCTAGATCACATGAGAAGTGGTGAGAGTGGCGATGGTTTAAGGGTTTCGGAAGAGGGAATACAATAAGAGGACTCCCGGTGGATTGATGTCGGCGCTAGAGGGAGGAGGAGAGGAGAGAAAAAAAGCTAGGGCATCAATCGAGAGGGGGCTGATATTTAAATGGATTTGGCCTCCGACGACGCTTATAAGCATCGTTGTAGGTCGAAACTTTAGACGACGCTTTTAAGCGTCGTTGATTCCAAAGCTTTTCCGATGCTTTTTAGAAGCATCGCGCTGAACCAAAATTTTCCGACGCTTGGGAAAAAAGCATCGGGAAATCTCCATTTTCTTGTAGTGTGGTTACACTCACACTAGATTGTTGTGAGCAATTGTTGTACAAAAAAAAATATAGAACTCTATTTGTAAAAAAAAATTAAAGTAGATAAGTTGCAAAACCCTGACAGATATGCAACTGGATGTGAATCGAAAATTAATACCAAAATGCTGAATATGAGAATCAAACAGTTTTCAGAGAAAAATAAACATGAAATTTCATTCTAAACACTTAAAGTGAGACATAGCTATGCAGATCATCCAACCAAAAGCCAAGAAGATTGCTAGATTCAGTACTTAAATATCAAGATAAACTACGATCCACATTGTTGATCACGATCAAAAAATTATGTCTATGAATTTGACGGTTGCTACATGGATCTTATCATTACTTCCGGTTGACTTCTAAATAAAAGAAATTTGCGATCATCTCATCATATTATCTCAAACTTGTGAAACCAAATGAGGTAAAACCTTCAGAGCCAGATTTTTACGTATGCAGAAAACTAACAGAATATGTAAAAGAAAATAATATTGGTTAATATATGTTGGTATAGGATCATGCTAAAAAAAAAAAAATTATTGGTTAATATATATGATTCCTAAAATTACTCTAATAAAATCACGTTAACAAAAAAATAATAAAAGCCAATAAAAAATTATACCAATAAAAAAATATTGTGATTTAATATAAATTATTATGTATTTTCTAGAATTATCTCATCCCCACTTTCTTCGTAGGTATCACAATCTTCTACTGGGTATAGCCCACCAGCATCAAATCGAACCATTTCTCCTCCGCGTTAACGCCGACCACCGTTCGGCTCGTCCCGTCCGCCTCGATAAATCCCTTGGGCACCACGAGCTAAAGCAGCTTCGGCGGCGCCTTCACCTTCACCCAGAGAGAGTCGCCCTCGGATTCCGGCGACACGATCTGGCCGGTCCCCTCGACGTGGCCCTGGACGAAGTGCCCGTCCATCCTCGAGGTTCGCAGGAGGGACCGCTCCAGATCGACAGGCGAGCCGGGGATGAGATCGCCGAGATTGGTCCTGCGGAAGGTCTCCGGCGAGAGGCCGAAAGTGAAGTTGGAGGCAGCGATATCGAAGTCGGGGACAGTGAGGCAGGTGCCGTTGACGGCAATGGTGTCGCCGAGATGGACGCCGCCGAGGACGGTTTTTGCGGCGATTCTCATCTCAAAGCCGCCGTCATGGGAGGGCCCTTGGTGCCGAACCTGACCCATATCTTCGACGATGCCGGTGAAGAGGGACTTGACGGCGCTGCCGCCGGATTTGGAGGTCCGGAGGTCCTGATGAAGAGGCAGAGATAGGGTTTGATAGGGAAGGGATTGAATACAATATCGTTGTAAGGGAGATTGAGAGGGAGTTGGAGATGGAGATGGAGGCGCGGTGGGAGAAGGTTTCGGAGGTGCTGGAAGGAGAGAGTTTGTGGGTGTTGAGGAGGGAAAAGGAGATCAGTGTGCGAACCGTTGCCATTCTTCCGCGTGTTGGAAGAGAGAGCGTGTTCCCAGTTCCCACCCCTCTCGGGAATTTTAACGAGCGGATGGCAGACGACTAAGACCCGATTTCCGCAGTACATATCTAGGAGAAGTCTGTATTTTTTGGGTAACAAGAAGGCTAATTGTAAGAAGGCTGGGTGCGAGGAAATCGGTTCGTGACTCGGGGAACTCAGGCTTTGGTTTCCTTGATGAAGCTGGTTTCAACTTATCAAGGGGGAGCCTCGAGCAATATTGGTGATTCCAAATAACAAACGGTAAGAAATTGTGCTGCGATCGAACTTTCTAAATGTTGGCTAGTTTTTGTAATCAATTTCGAACATTGAGGTTTTTTGCTTGCTAGCCTACAATCACGAATGAAGAAGCCATTAAGTATTATCATTTATGTCTCAATTTATTTCACAATCCATGCACACTGTACATTGTATGTGTGTGTGTGTGTGTGTGTGTGTGTTTAAGTACATAGAAGGAGGCTAAGCCTCGAAATCAAAATCAAAATATGATGAACTGTATACCCATATCGCCATCATTAAGAATTCAGCCCAAATCGAGTGGATGGGAGCCTAGGAGTCAAGGTGAAGGGCTCCCATGAGAGCTCTCCTGGGGAGCAGTCAGCAGCCTGATTAGCTTGCCGGAACTCGGAAGGCATGCTTGATTTGAAAGAGAATCCGTTTCCATTGAAGTATCACTGTACATTGTGTTTGCTTCCATTTTCTTCAGTTAGAACTTGCTACTTCGTTCATATTTTCTTGCCTCTTCAGATTTCTTGCTGTCAATATATAGTTTACACATATTTTTAAAGAGATGTGTATTGCTCTCATTCTACTTAACTGTCTTTCAGTGATATGGGCTAAAAGTATTTTACTAAGTGGTCAAGGTGACATAAGCAATGTATGCTACTCAAACTATATATTATAGTTTGTCTACGTTATCTTCTATGGAGGTGAAAAAAGGGTTTCACTATGAATTTAATTCTACAACTCTAATAAGTTATTGGCAAGTATCATTACATTATTATGTGCTAAAGCATTCTTGATGAATGCTTCCATTTTGACCATTTAGGAGGCTTACTAAAGAGCATAGTTAGTTATGTAACAAAAAAAAAAGCATAGTTAGTTCCTCCTTTGGGGGAGTAATGAAATAGCCAAAGCCTAATGTTAAATTGATGAACAGTCCAAGATAAAATGCTAACGAAGAAAACTATAGTTGGATACAAGATAAAAATTCAACTGCTCGAAATTTGCAACTAATGCCTTCTGATAACAAACCAAACTTGAGGTTCTAATATTTTTTTATTAATTATCCAAATGAAGAATTTAAATCGCAAAAACTTGTCAAATGACAACTTACTCTTGGTATCAAACGAGTAAAGTGATCGAAACTTGTCAAATGACAGCTTACTCTTTCGATCCATTCTTTAAGCTGCTCGAATGAAACAAAGCTAGAGTTAAACAACACAAATATTAGTAGGTGATTATTCAAAATTACTAAAGCTGCCGAGATGGAGGTGGAAAAACTGACGGTGCATGATGGTTGAGCAATAAAAGTACTGGAGGGACGAGAAAGTAATTTTGTGAAAGTTCTCTGGGCAAATCTGGCATCAAAACCTCGGCAGATGATTGGCCTGCCGCCATAGCACGTGAGCAGAGAGCTCCGTGCCCCTGGTAATGATGCCATTGGCGATTCTTCCGTTACGAATTATTATTATTATTTTAATTTCTTTTATTTTTTATTCCCCCTATATATACTTCTCCCCTCCACCTCTCACGTTTGTTAGAAAGAAGGTTCCAATCTCTCTCTCTATCCACAGTCTCCACCAGCTCAAAACCTCGTCCCTCCTTCTTCATCTCCCCTTCTCCAAGATTGCAAGGAGAGGGAAAGAAAGAGGGGGGAGGAGAACAAGGAGAGAGCTTTGGCTGCACCAACCCCAGATCCATCGAGAGCTCCCAAGATCTCCTCTTTTTTCCGGTAATTTCTCGTCTTTCTTGCCCGAGAAGAGATAGGGTTTTCTCTACTACTTTTCTTGCTTTCTTGCATTTCGTTATCGCCTATTCTTTTGTAGTTTTTCCTCTTTCTGAGATCAATCTCCAGCTGATCCTTGGAAATGTGCTTCTTTTTCTCGCAAGATTTAGATCGGATCCCGTGGACAGAGCCGCGCCGACCTAAGAAAAGGTCTCTTGTGTACGATGGCCTTTTCTCCGTTTGGTTTTTAGCAAGTACTGCATTTCCGAGCCTTTCATTCTGACCGATCGATACTGATTCTTCTTCCCGCTTTTGAGTAGTTCAAGCTCCGATCTCGCAGTTTCTTTGGAAGTTGAAGCAAATCTCACCGTCCGAAACTCTCAGATCTTTTTCCACTGAAGTCTTTTGTTGGTCGTCATGTGTTTTTCTTTCCCTATACGTGAAACAACTTTTCATCCACTTTTGATCGGAGCTTGGTTAGCTAAAGAAAGGAAAACAGCCAGTTTTACGCGATTTTAGGGTTTTTTGGGAGAAAAAAACTAAGCCCTGATAGTAATTAAAGACCTTTATCTGCTTCTTTTCTTCTCTCCGTTCCTTTCCATTTCTTCCTTAGAAGTATCGCGGGTTCTGACCCTCTCTACTGTTTTAAAACTTTCTTTTCATGTTCGAAATTATCCGCGAGGTTTCACAAAAATTTCTTTTTGGATCACTCGCAGATTTCGGAAAATCGCTGCTTTGCTCTGTTGGAAACCCTAGAAAAGAGTTGCAGATGGCAGAAACAAGCACCGAAGTTGGTTCTGCTCTGCCTTCCTTGGCCGCCGAGAGCAGTACGGTATTTCCCTTTTTCCCTTAAGCGAACACCCCCCCACCCCCTACAAAAAGAAAAAATCCAGAATTTTCTCCTCTAATTCTATGCTGCTGCTTCTTTTCCTTCCTTTGCTTTGTTCTTTTAAATAAAGGGACGATGTCGCCTCACGATCAAGATCAGGCGGCCGCAAGAGTAGCTCATTCATCCCACGATGATCTTGATCGGACGGGCTACATCTAATCAACTAGTGAATCGTCTTGATGGAAAGAGCTATGCTATTTATTTATTTATTTATTGGTTTTTTCCCGGGGGAGGGGAGGGTGTAAAAGCAAGATCTTGGAATGATCGGCGATTATTTGTAGAGAGGATTTGGAAGCCTTGAGTCGGTTATGGTGGAGGGCGCGCGGGTCGTTATCAGAGGAAGATCGGATATTCTATTTTGTCTAGCGAGAGGGTGGAAACGGGGGGAAGAGGGGCGTGGGGGCGCTACTCGTTGTGATGATGACGGGACGAATGGCTTGTCATCTTTTTTTTCTGCTTCCATCTGTGGGTTTTTTTGTTCTAGTTTATTAAAAGCAAGTATTTCGGCGGCAGGTGAAGTACTACTACTCGAAAAGGAATGACTCCATCACGGACACGAGAAGGCGAGCTTTTGGGAGACAGATGCTGCCCGATTCTGTTTTTGGCCTTGCACCTCCCTGCAACGGTACTGCTCCCCACTACCTTCCTCTGATTCCCATCTGATCCCATACTCTATGTCCCTCTTTACTTTTATTCCTGGAATACCCTCATAGTTTAATGCAACAGTCACATTTATGGGGGCAGATTGGGAAGTCCCATGAGATATAATCGTGTAGCTCCGGTTAGACTTACATCATTTGTTCATGGAATTTCAATAATTTTAGAACAATTCGAAATAGGCGCGTTCTACGAAATCGATCACGAAAAGCTTCCGCCGAAGTCTCCGATCCAGCTGAAAGCCATTCGGGTCGTAAAGGTTTAAGTCGTCTTCATCTCCGACCCTTTTCTTTCTATTC
>JAOXJJ010000801.1:523852-536848 GCA_025769935.1 Phoenix roebelenii
TGAGTCTGCACAATCAATTGCATCACATCCACATTCATTGCATCAAGAAATCAGCAATTGTAGTCACTTTAATAACTAAAAATATAAATCCCTTGCTGATTTATACAGATGTTATAAAGAGTTAAGTGAAAAAGATTACGTCATGATAAGAATTAGGCTTGAACGATTTTCTTCAGATATATTTAAGAAATTGCAAACTTGTAGTGCGGAATCGTTCAAAATCTTAAAGAAAATCAGTTCGAATGCATATGTTGTGGATCATCCTGATGACTATGGAATTAGTACGATATTTAATATTGAAGATTTAGTCTCATACAAAAAGACAATATTCATACCTTTTGACCCCTTTATTGATATACCTGCCCATGTTGGACACCCTGACCTATTACCTGCTGTTAAGCCACCACCTTCCAAATTTAATGCACGTAGAGAACAAATAGAACATATATTGGATGAGTAGGTTATTTTAACCAGGAACGGTGGTTACCAACGTTACCTTGTTCGGTGGAAAGGTCGACCAAAGTCTGACGTGACGTGAATTTCCAAAGCCCAGCTGCAGCGCCTTGACCCCAATCTTCTGGAGCAATACGACAACCGGCCAGACCTGTACTCGATGGGGTCGAATTTTTCTCATCCGGAAGGAGTTGATGGGGACATTAGAGCCCTTCATCCAGATGATCCTGGGCCTTCGGATTGAGTCAGACTCGTATTGGGTCCATTTTTCTCATCCGGAAGGAGTTGATGGGGACATCAGCTAGGTCACCATTTTATTTGCATATTTATTTTATTTTTATTTCTAGGCTTGTTTGCATTTTAGGACTTATTTGTGTTATTTGTGGGCTTATTAGGAGTTATTTTTGTGTAAGGGGGGTTTTATATTAATTGTGTTTCTTTGGCCCTATATATAGGGGACTATTTTCATGATTAGGGTTTTAATGAATGATTAAGAACTTTCTTTTCTCCACATCTTATTCTTCTTCTTCCTCCTCCTCCTCTTCTCTTCTTCTCCTCCTCTTCTTCCTTTCCCCTATCTTCTGGTTTTCACTGACCTATCGTTACAGCATCCTTCCCCCATCGTGGTGCTGCATCAAGGGAGAGCACTGTTGCCTATCTCAGCTGTCGTAAGGCTCGTAGCCATGCCCGTCGCGGCCAACCATAGCCTGTCTCAGCAGCGTAGCCGTCGCCTCGTTGGGAGATGGGGATTGGGGACGCACTGTAGCGGGCCAGCAGCGTAGTCGTCGCCCGTCACCCTGCTACTCTGCCAGCTTTCGGATGTGAAAGCTCAAAAAAAAAACTCTCTACGAGTCCACGGGCAGAGCGGGGTGGGGGCCTTCCATGAGTTGGGGGCCTTAGGCGACCGCCTCGGTCGCCTAAGGCTCGAGCCGGCACTGCTCACTAAACCCCCTCCCCCGCCCACTTAACACTAACTTTTCTCTTAAATCCCGCTTAAGGTTTGGGCCAGACGATGCTTAAAAGCATCATCGGAATCCAATGGTCCAAGTGACCTAAGACGACGCTCAACTGGGTCATTGGAGGCCAAGTCCCCCTATAAAACGCCCAGACCAAGGCGATGGAAACCCTAGCACTGGTCAAAGAGAGAGGAGGGAGTGAGTACCATCGGCGACCTCATGCTTTGAAGGACATTGAAGGGATCCGTGTAGGGGAGCAAATCCGCCGCCCGGACCAAATCCGCCGCCCTGAAGAACTCTGCTTGGCATGGGGGACCAGATCCGCCGCTTTGAAGATCCCTGCTTGGCGTATGTCTTCACTGCCGGCTGGACCAGATTTGCCATCATGTTCTCTGGCGACATCACCACGAGCACTGGCCCCAATGCTCCGTTGATCTTCGGCCTCTGAGAGAGCTCCGGATGGTTCGGTAGCTGCATCGACGTTGCCCGGTCAGAGGCCCCCGGTGCCAAGCCGTGGATGGAGGCGAATCGCCATGCGGCCGCGGACCCTGGAACTTCATGGCGGCTCCAAGATGGTGCAGAAGCGGCCGCCACCGACACGAGAGCGAGAAGAGGAAATGGAATCGAAGTGGAGTTTGGAATTGAGGTTGGGGTTAGGGTTAGAGATGCTTCATGTCAATTTATTTCTATTGTAATTTGTAATTTGTAACTTGGAAATATGCTTCCTGTGTTATTCCTATTATAAAAGATAATTTGACAGAAGGAAAAGAAACATCATGTAAATTGGGCATCTGTTGTAATATGCTTCCTATTGTAATTTGTAAAAGAAACATCATATAAATTGGATATATGTTGTTCTTCTTGTGCTATTCTTTTTGTAATTTTTTTTTAAACTTTTTGAAGTTATCCATCTTGTGCTATTAGAAGAAGAATCAGAAGGAACTAATAATGAAGAAGAAAATTAAAAATTGGAGTTTTTTTGATTAAGTTTGTCAAATTTATTTTCGGCAGAGATTAAAATGTTTGTTAATCTCTCTCTCCAGCTGGATTCAGAAATTTTTTTTGGCCCCTAAAAAAATTAATTAGGCTTTTTAAATAATTTTTTTTACAAAAGAACAACTCTAATGACACTTTAGAGCGTCACTAGAATTAGTATTGCGGACGCTTAAAAGCATTAGTAAAACTACCACTATTGCCGATGCTTTTTAAAACGTCTAGCAAATAAAATTTTCATGCTAATATTGCTTATGCTTTTGTGACGTTTTAAAAAGCATCGGCAAAAAAAAATGCCGACGCTTATAAGCGTTAGTATACGCATTAAAAAGTGTCAGATTTTTTTTTTTTTTTTTAGTGCCACTTCTTTTTGTTGTAATTTTAGAGTCGAAATACCCCAGGAGCGCTGCCGGGAAAATCTTATCAATCCATATCCTAACAGGGCCAGTTAATCAGTAAAGCCAATTAATCCGTGTCTGGAACAATCTAACGAAGAACCGGACCCGCCAGTTAATGCGAAGCCAATTAATGTGGGGTAATAATTTTATTTTCACAATCCGCTTCTGTCCTTTATGAGACTTTGTAGGAAGCGACTGATCCATGGAACAATAGAAAGTGAGGACCAAGCAGCTGCACCCGCTGATTTTGGATGGATGAGGTTTAGTTACAACCAGTGTAACAACACGTTAGTACCCTTCATGAAGTGAGTTCAGTTGTCCTTGGGACAGTATCAATCTCAAGACTTACTCTCAACTCAGCAAACTTAAATTCCAGAACACACATCTAGGATGAGACCGCTTCCATTTTAGAAGCGATAATTATTCCATGACCGGTGCTAGGCACGCATAATACATATGAGACAAAACAGAGAAGTTTTTTGAGCAAACAAAACATGGATAGTCAATTACTGCAGAGGCAGCACTCATGACTGTGATAAATGCAATCTTATGTGATGCACCCCTTATAGAACCAAAAAAAAAAAAAAAAGAATCAAAAAGAAAATGTGGGAAGAGAAAAGCGTATGTCTTGACTCTGTTCTTGAAACCTCACTCGATAAATATTCATTGAAGATCAGAAGATTACATAGCATAGGTTCCTAATGTGTTGACATTAGGCAACACAGATAATATTATCTGCTACATAATTTATATGAATATACAAAATTTCCTGAGTCCCAACTTGGGAGGAGCATGGGAGGGGTAACAGCATTAAGTCCACATATCAGACAAAAATAGGATTATTCAGGCTTACACAACAATGATAATTCACTAAATAATTTGATTACCATTTTCACGGTACATAATCCTATCAAGCCACTTTTTTGACCAAAAAATGCTACCAAGCCCTTTAGTAGAGAATAGATACCAGATTGGAAGAACTACGTCTATTGAACAGGACTTTGAGGTGGGGGAGGTTGGCCCTGCTGCACTGAGACGGGAGGCCGAATATTGTGCGCCTGTAGAACATTCCATGTCCCTGATTTAGATTCCATGCATTCAAATATAATTAACTGAAAATCCAATCACACAAGTTGCCCTGATACATCACTTATGTACACATGCAGTTACACCAAAACAAAAGACGATCGTTGTAAATATAAAATCTGGCACCATAACAGATAAACAAAGAAATGCACTACCTTAGTTATTATTTGAGCATTCATCTACAACCTCAATTACACCTTCACTTCCTCAAAGATGATACCACAATCAAGGCACTCCAGACTGTCTCCCATTTTTTCAACAATGGCTTATGAATCATCCTTTTAGGTTAGCATTACGAACCCTCATTCACCAAACATTCCTGACAAGGTATAATTGTGATGCTGTTGTAAGTTTTTCTATCAAATCAGAGTCCGTTTCGTAGTTTGTTGTACTTTTTATGATTGGTTGTTAAACCTATTATCAACCCTCCAGTTCCTCCGCCTTTTTCTTCTAGGCAGGAGACCAGCATTACTTCAGCAAAGGCAACAAACTCAAAATAAGGATTTTAGAACAGAGGAATATATGGCTATCGGTGCCCATTCTACATATCTTATGAAGCACAATGGCATTTTTTTTTTCCTTACAGGAAAAGCAGTGAAAATATTGTGCACAAAATCAGCCACTGTTTGAACATCTTTCAACTGAATTTTCGTGAGTGATCCATCCAAACAAGTGTCACTGAGACAAACCTCCTTCAATCTTCATATTTTGTTCAGGTATCCATTAAATTGCCTAGAATATCTTGGTATTCTTTTTCTCGCCAACTCTTAATTGGTGGCTTTATGGCTCTTCATTTGCCAACCATTTGCTCCAAATGTTGACAACTCAATCAAGTCATGCTATTCCAAAAGTTTTCTCGTCTTTCTCCATTCATCAGCACAAATCTGAGCGCCCTGCTTATAGAGCTTTCTTAAGTCTTCAATGCACATTTATTCATATCAAGAACTTAGTTATAAAGGAGTTCGACGTTTTATAAGATGAATAAAGAAATTTCTTTAATTAATACGAAAGTTTATGGATCTAGCACATGCAAAAACCATTTGCAATGAGATAATTAATGCTTGTAAATGGATTCTGCCATCTTCTACCACTCAGATGCTAAAACAAGCAAAGATATCCCCATACAAGAAAAGTAATATATGTAATCTGAATTTATAAATTACTTACCCCAATTTTAGTCACAAAACTACAAGAAGAACATCTAACAGATGGAGCTCCATAAGGGTACATCAGTAACACGGAACATTTCTCACACTTCACATTACCAACCTGATGAGCTACAGAAGAAATATCATCAATGAATCAAAGGAATTATGTAGAAATAGAATTCAGGGATTATATCTACTACTTTTAAATCATCTCAACATCATATTATCAGCAGGTTCATTGTGTAATATATACTAGGAAGAAAAATTAGAAATGACGCTTAGTTATTTTCACGAGAAAAATTGCCAGAATTGCATAAACTTGTAGCAAAAAAATTCAAAAACATGATGAAATACGAGGTGTGTTCATTAGACAATTGAACACTAATATAATCCTAGTGCCACCAATTCCAGACAGCAATGTAGCAAGCTTGAACAGCAAGGTCAAATGCATGTTTTGTTGAGCAGAGTTCCTCTGGTTAAATACGAAGCATAGAGGCTGACATGCCATAAAATGCATGAATTCAAATATTATAATTAAAAATTTGAAATAGCAGTAGAATACTCAATTGACAAGCTTCATGCATCAATCTTCCCATTGCATCCCATATATTGAATGACAGAACCATGAGAGACCTTGCACCCCATATATTGAATGACAGAACCATGAGAGAACCTATTGGCATGGCAGATCTCATATTTCACCCTTATATATCCAGCATCAAGAATGATATAATTAAGTCTTTCAAGACAATCCTGTGAAGCTTGCCTACAGTCATATATGGCAAGATTAAGAAAGGTAGCTAGTGGATGGGAAGCCCATGTAGCTGCATACAGATCTTGATAGAAGTACTATGGACCTAAATATAAGTGCTACAAATCAAATAAATGCTAAAGCAAACCTGGACACTAAAGTAAGTTCCAACTGAGGTGGAATATCTTATGTAGTGGAGCAGGCATTCTTATGGCTGATCAAAATCTGGTAAAGTTGTGACTGTATAAGGAAAAATAATTAAGCATGGCTATCATGAGATCGTGCTATCAAAATAAAGTACAAACCAAGGTACAAGATTTTTTTTTAATAAAAAGATCACTTAATCATGACCTTATCAAAGAGGCTAGATAATCAGAATAGTTATAGCAATTCTCTAAAAAAAAAAGTCTGCCAAATTATGACCATGTGGAGCAAAAATGGAAACATCACAGGAAAGAAGATGCAAAGGTTGAACAAAGATGTCTTGCTGCAGTATAAAAAGACAACCATCAGATGTGGCTGTTGCTTGAGAAGGAAAATCTAAGACAGCTGCACAAGCACGGATCATTAACATCCACCACAACACAACAGGCCTCACATGCCATGCTTCTGTATGCATTCAAAAGCAATAAGGCGAACCTTGTACAGGTTGTACCAGTCAAGAAACCTACAGTAGTTCTTCACATTACAGACCGCGCGATAGAACCATATCTTCCAAAGAAACTAGACACCAACAGGAAGCATGGGAGAGCTTGTTCAGTCACTCGCTCTGAGACAGCTTATGGTGAATAAGATAAATGACTTTTCACTAAGGCCACCAGCAATAGTACCAGAGACCAAAAAAATCAGAACTAAAAGTCCCAGGTGGTTGTGGTGAGACCACTGTAAGTTAAAATGGGTCAACCTAGATAGGCAATATCAGCGATAGACAGCATACAAGTCGATGATGAAGCTGACCTTCAAGTATCTCTATGTAATTAATGCTGAAAGAGTATTTAAAAAGGCAGCTAACATGACAAGAAATAAATGGAAGCTTGTTAAGAAGTAAATGGACCTAATGAGGCATAAGAAGAGCAAGATTTTTTTTTTTCCCAATTACATCTTGGAAGATTATTATTTTCTTAAGAAAACAAACAAAAAGGATCACAACATCTAGCAGATGGCAAGCTGATCAAATAGGGAGAGCATAAAAAATACAAAGAAAATCTTGCTAGTCGTAAAAGGGTGAAAAACACAAGGATTACAAAGAATCTTTGAGAACTTATTTACATAAAGGCCACAATAGAAGCAGAACAAATATCTATATATGATGCAAGAAAGAGAAAGCAAACCCTATAAAGTGCTTTTGCTTCCTACAAACAAATGTTATGAGAAGTTAATTGCATGAAGACTACACTAGCAGCAGAAAAAATTATCTAAATACTGATGCAGATGTAAGAAATGCTTCCTACAAACAAATGTTATGAGAAGTTAACTGCATGAAGGCTACACTAGCAGCAGAACAAATATCTAAATACTAATGTAGAAGTAAGAAAGAGCAAAGAATCCTATAAAGTGCTTTTGCTTCCTATAAACAACACAGATTTGGTGCAAATTGAACACTGGTGCAAGTAAACTTTGGGGAGCAACATAGTGAACCCATATTTTGTTTTAAGATATTCAATTTGTTGAATAATAATATATCTGTAATATTTGAGGGGAAAAAGGAAAAAAAGAAGACAAATGGAAATGATGAAATCTGGAGTAAATTATATGAAAAGTAGAAGAAAGAATAGTGATGCATTGGACGTAAGTAAAAAGTAAAACATGAAAAAAATAAAAATAAAAATATGCGAAGAAATGATCCTGATTGGGCAAATATGCCAATGTTCAAAAGATATAAATGGACATATCAATAGCAGAGCAGGAAAGATAACAAGAAGCATGAAATATTGCCCAGCTATTTTTGGCAATGTTAAGTACATAATAGGTTGATGCGTTCCCCAGATCAACTATCACTAAATAAACTCGTGGAACTAAACATTTCCTTTGAAAAAAAAATAAATAAAGAAAAATAATTGTCAATAGTAGAAAGTTTCAAGAATTTGGCAGATCTTGTCACTCTGTTTTGAAGGCTGCATTGCTTTTTCTTTGTCATAAGGCAATAAATGTACTGCTTGTGCACAAAAAGATACCACAATATGGACACATTTCATTAGAACTTTGTTAAACACAAGTTGATGGTCTGGCATGCATTAAAATGTTCCTTTCCACAATGACAAAAAAGAAGGAAACTTTCAGGAAGCTGAAAAGAATAATTAAGTACAAGAATCTGGAAAATACATAGAAGCAAAATACAAATGACACACTGGCAAATTTTGAATTTATGTTGTAATTTAAAAAAACAGATTTATATTTGTCTACAGCAAGGCTTGTGGTTTTCATATCAAAAAATGCAAGATGTGGCAACTGCAAGAAAATGTATAATATATATGATTATAGATCCGGGAATAGTATATGAATAAAAAAAAAAGTTTTTACTTTAAAAAAAAAATCAGAATCAGATGACAGAAAATAGAAACAGATATATAGTTGGTTGTGTACAAGAGAAGATGGCTCAGTGAAAACAAAACAGCAAAGACATCAGAGCTGTGCTCAATTTCAGCTAACATTTGCTGCCAAAGGATAAATTTGAAAACAAACCTTCTAACACAAAATTTACTGTCTTACAGCATGGGCACTGAACATAAGCAGCACCTCTTGGATATGAAAGTAGTTCACGACAACTTCCGCAGACCATTTGGCCCATTTCTGCATCAATTTATAACAACATCCAAAGTTGAGAAACAACTAAAAGAGGTAAGGAACGGCAAATTACCATGAATAATTATATTTTTAGAAACGTTTGTCAACTCAATATCCAGAAGTTACAACGAGGACCTAAGTCTTAAAGTTATCGCACAAATTTCTAATCAATGATGGAAAGGTTGGAATAACAGCAAACATGGCAACATAAATTTAAAGCACTAGTACAATGTAACAACATATGCATGAGATTCCCGAGAAAATCCAACAGCAAGCCATCTTATATACAATAACAGCATGGCATAGGGTTTATCGCCCATGTTGCCCATGGTATATAATTATGTTAGGAGCAATGAGTGAAGCAAGGAAGTCCTTGCCCAGTTCAAAGCATAGCTGCACGATATGTACTGAATAAAATCACAACTTAAAATATGAGGACCGTTCTCCAATTTAGGGTTCTTGACTTATAAACTGTGCCTGAAAGATGAAAGCAATCCCTATAAACCAATCCTTTTGTTCCCTCTTCAACTAGTTGATGTCACCTTGACCATGAAGCGGACAATGACTTGTAAACAGTTGATATTCTGTCGATAGCCAGTTGTAGAACATTCCCAAAAGAGGGGGGTTTTTCTCCCTCCCATCTCGTCTTCCTATAATATGTCGAATTTCCTATAATGTGTTTTCAAGAATGCCAATTCATGGTAATGAACCAATAAAACAAGCCATCAAAAGTGTGGATATGACCACAATATCCTTGGGCGCACTTTACATGGCCTTATGCATATCAATTAGCTACTCTACATTCAATTTCTCTCAGAGATTTCGTCGAGCACGTTCCTCGGGTGAAACAAATTCTGCGTGCGGTAAAACTGAGTTATCCCAGCATGCACATGCGGTAGGATCCAAGAACGCAAAATCGATAATCAGAAAACCTAGACCATGGCGAAAACCGGCGATCATCATATTCCTTGGCTTCCTCTCGAAATTATAACAACTGCAACTATATATTGTTTTGGAGGAAGGATATGGAATTGGAGGGAGGGGGGAGCTGACCCGGAGGCGGCGGCGGCGGCGGAGGAGGGGCAGAGGACGCGGGTGGTGCCGGGAGAACGATATTTTCCCACCCCGGCGGGACGGCTTCCGGGGAGCTGCCCATCGTTGGTAGGATTTTGTTCGGGCGGAGACGGAGAAGAGAGCGCGTTTAGTTTGTCCACCCGCTGCTTGGTATATCTGCAGGCTCGTGGGAGGATTTGGTTTTTTTTTCGAACCTCATATTTATAGAAAAACGAATTATATTGCTGACGGGATAGTCTCATGTCCTGCTCACCGGGCAGGTGTTTTTCTTTTAAAAAAATAGTTTTGAGGCTCTTCATTCTTCTTTTCGTCAACTTTTTTTTTTCTAATTTTTTTACATATATTTATGTACATCTAAGGTAAATCACCGTTATGCCAAAAATTAAAAAAAAAAAAATTGAAGCCACCTAAAAGCACTTGAGGGAGTAGAAGACTCCAAAGCCTACGTGTATTAGTATAAAATTATTATATGATGGACAAATATAAATATATTGCAAAATTATTTATATCAATGAACTAGGACTTGTCCTAATCATCGTAGGTCTCTTCTTAGCAATCGAATATTTGGGGCTCAAATTTTGGATGATGCATCTTTAAACATTTAAGTTTGATTAATCATGATATATATGGATGGTCTCCTTTTCCTTTTCTCTTAAATAAAAGACAATTATAAATATTAAATATTTAAAAAGAAGTGGTAACTAGTCTTAGGTATAAAACTATTATAAATGCCTCTCATTTTCTTATGAACGAAAATATTCTCAATAAAAAAAATTCAAAAAATTATAGCCAAATGAATATAGAAACAAGTTGTGCATTAACCAAGCATACTTTTCATGTTAAATAGTGGTACAAATGCCAAGAATGGGAGAGTTGAGCTAAACACAACATTATTTGGAGCATTATCTCATTATCTCTAAAACCTATACCAACTGTGATCCAACAACAGATGCTAATGCAATATTAATGGGAATGGTTTTTATGTAATTTTTTTAAAAAAATGGATTTGATATTGTAAAATTTTTGTAACAAATTTGGTAGGATTTTATTATTTAAAATGAAGAACATGAATGAGATGGTCGAAATTTCTTTTGCTTACCCAAAGAGGTAAGCTTAGAGGTTGGGAGGTGTAGGGATGACCACAAGATGATTATAACAACTTAAGAAATTATGTGGCTAAGATTTGTTTCTTTGAAATAAGGAGTGAGGATAAGGTGGCGAGTGTTTATTAAGTTCATAAAGATCTAAGGTTGAGGTTAAGGTTAAAGCTCTTACCAATAGGATAAGAGAGTATGAAAAAGGACAAATGAAGAGTTGGATGTCATGCTACTTAGATGGCATGAATAGTGATAAATGTGGAAATGGATAAAGGAGTGTCGGTTAAAATTGAATAATAAAAAGCATATAGGTGCGAGACTAATATATGAAGATTTTTTTATATAGAATGGTCTTCGCCTGGACTGGTGGTTTGAGTTTTTGATATGGATTGGATATTGTTGCTTTAGCTTAGTGACCATGGTTTAGGCTCCAGTTGGCTATGACTTGAGCTTAGATTAACCTTGACTTGGTCTTGAGTTTGCTAGGGTTCGGATTTGGCTAGCTACATTTTGGGATTGGTTGGTTATGGGTTAGTTTGACTAGTCGTGGCTTGACCTATATGTTGGAATCAATTTGCCTATGAGTTTCAACTCCATTTGGCAAAGTTTTTAGATGGTATAGTAGTGTTTAGTAAAAAATCGGAAAGCTATTTTGGCTTTATCAGAAAACTAAAAAGGTCTATTTGGAAAAAGTTATATTTTGAAGCTTCTTCCCAAAAGTGCATCCATCCCATGTTGGAAAGCTGTTTTGATTTTCATAAAAAAAAAATTATGACCAAAATACGCACCAACAAATCTCATGATTATATCTTATATCAATAATTTCATAATATATTATTATACTACAAATATAATATAATAATAAATTAATAATATATTATATGATTGTAGTAAAATATAATTATAAAATAATATATTCTTATATTTGGAAAAAGCTCTATTTTGGAGCTTCTTCCCAAAAGTGCATCCATCCCATGTTGGAAAGCTGTTTTGATTTTAATAAAAAAAATTTATGACCAAAATACGCACCAACAAATCTCATGATTATATCTTATATCTATAATTTCATAATATATTATTATACAACAAATATAATATAATAATAAATTAATAATATATTATATGATTGTAGTAAAATATAATTATAATATAATATATTCTTATATTTTATTATAAGCATAATATAACATATTATTACAATCATAATTTATATCATCATTATAATAATAATAGTCATATTATCATAATATATGATATTATTATAATACTGGTAATATAATATACGATTAATAATAATATAAAAAATAATATATTAGTGCCGATCCAAAGATTGATTTTGATAATCACAAAACCTTGAAGTATAATTACTAATGTTTGTGTTGCAAGAAGAAAGATAATTTGTTTTGCAAGGAACATAGCAAGTTGGAAAAATAGAAGAAGGCCTCAAAAGCTCTCAAAAAGTTGAAAGAAAGCTATACTTCATTGGCCCAAGTTTCAAGCTCAAAGGATTCAAGTTGGAGGAGCAAATTCAAAAAAAAAATCAAAAGAATAGTCATCGAGTCGACTTTTGGAAGTTCAGAGTCGACTCTGGCACTCTGGAGTTTCAAGGAACAGTGCTCGAGTCGACCCCGAGACTCTGCGAGTCGACTCCGACTGAGAATAGACAAAAAGACAGAGAGTTGATTTTCAACGCTACAGTACTCGAGTCGACTCCAGTTACAGCCGAGTCGACTCCCAGCTACAGTGCCAGGCAGACTATTATTCACGAGTCGACTCCTGTTTCAGCCGAGTCGACTTGAGCACGCTAGAAGGCATAACGACTAGTTTTTTCTCAACTCCAACGGGTCTATTTTTGTCTCTAACGGCTAGATCTTTGTTCCCAAGCCATCCAAAGCTATAAAATCAAGGGGAGAGCTAAGGAAAAAGTTAAGGAATTGGGAGAGAACAACATAGGAAAGAGATTTCAAAGAGATTTCAAGAGAAACCTCCCAAAAGAATAAAAGGGTCATTCAAAGCAAAAGAGAGAGAAGAAGAGCATCTGAGTGAATCTCAAAGCTTTCTCTCCAACTGTGTGCTGCCTCAGTGATCCACTACCTCGTGCGAAATCAGAAGAGGGTCAAGTAAAGAAGAAGCCGAGTTCCTTCATTTGCAAAACTTGGTTAAGGGCTTCTTCTCTTTACTTTATTTGTTTATATTGTTATATCTGCTTGTTTAAGAAGCTTGTATTTGTTTTAAACTCTTGTTCTAATATCTTGT
>JAOXJJ010000801.1:536948-551747 GCA_025769935.1 Phoenix roebelenii
ATCAATTGCACCCTAAAGCCATAGTATAATTACTCTAGCTTAATTTTCCACTGCTTTACTTGTAATTGCCTAGAGCTAAGTAAGTAATATCTTATCATCCCGCTGCATTCAATTTAAAGTAAAAATTAGGGAATATAATTTTTAGAAAATCCAATTCAACCCTTGTCACCTTGGGCAACAATTAAATTATATTATATTCTATTATAGGACTATATCATAATAATATTATATTCTATTATAATGTACGATCATTCAACCCATCGCGAGGGTCCCCATCTCGTTTCCGCTTCCTTTCATCTCCCGACGACGCCCGCTCCGCCTTTTGCTCCATGCTCCTCCACGGCGTGCCCGCTCTCCGACCGCACCCTCCCTCTTCCATCAAGGGTCCGCCCGCGCGATCCCTCCCCTCCGTTGCTCGCTTCCTCCACACCATCGCCTTCAAAATCCCCTTTTAGCCCACCGACATCTTCATCGCCTCCGCCATTGTTGATGCGCACGCCAAGTACGCCCTCCTCCCGAACGCCCACCGACTGATCGACGAGATGGCCCAAAACAACGTCCTCTCCAAGACCGTCCTCATCTACAGCCTTGCCCAAAATCCGCGCCAATCCAACGACTTCACCTACTCTCGTGTCGTCCGCATCTGCAGCAGCGCCACCCTCCTCGACCTTGGCTGCCAAGTCTATGCCTGCTGCCTCAAGTCCGGCTACAATGCCTTACCCTTCGTTTGGCAGCTCCTCAACTCTCCCTACTAGAAAGGCAGCCTCGACCATCCCCACCAGTGCCTGATGAAATGCCCGAAAGGAACCTCGGTGTGTTATTCTAATCACCTTTGCCCAGCATGGCCACACGCATGCTGTCTTCGACAACTTCCTCCTTGCAGCCCGACTACACATTTGTCTGTTGTTTTTTTTTTTTTTGCACATCTTACACCAGTCTCATATGAGCATTGCCATCCGAATCAAGAAATAAAATATTTCACAGAGATAGAGAAACAGATACAAAATGAGTATAGAAAATCTCTCTACAATGATAAACAGTAAAAAAGACGGTCCAATCAACAGCTTTATTTGTCATTTAGAGTGCATATACAATTTAAAAGGCATCACTCTCTCTCAGCAGCATTCATATGTCTTCTAGAAGTGGCTGGTCATAGAATCCACTCAGAATGATGCTTCCAGTCTCCGGCTACACATATGTTTGCTTCCTCGGTGCACCAAATAAAAGCCTATTTACATCGTTTTAGAGAAAGAATAACCATGAGGCATCCTGTATTGTTTCCATTATTTAAAATAATTATTTAGATTTATTTCTTTTTAATCTACAAAATTAATTGCGATTTTTATTAAATTATTATTAATATATTTTATTTTGATATATATTTTTTCTTATTGTACTAATATATTTAGATTGAGGATATGTGTTGGCGTGGGGGTACTTTATACCCTTCTGAAATGGTGACGACACTTCTTTTATATATTCCGACCGAATAGGTCCTACATGCTTGCGGTTCCCAGCCGCTACTCCAAACAAAAGAAGTGACGGTGCATCGTACTCAAACAATGCAATTCCAGCTTCATGCAACATCTTTTATTGCAGCCAGTTTCTAATTGAAAGGAACCAAACGATCCCTAAATTTGTGAACCCAAAACTTAAGAAAGTAACACCAAAACAAATACGTTCTCAAAAAACGGTCAACCAAACTTCTATGCACTCATGATGTGAACTTCGAAAAATTCAGATTTGGATCCATTTTCAAGGCAAATTATGGTTCAAACATATAACCGTCAACCATCAATATCATTCTTTATCGCTGCGGATCCACCGCGATCGCACGAGCAAAGCCCCCGCGTGCGACCCACACCAAATAAAATCTACAGAAAGGACACGCATCTATCCACCGTTCAAAGGTCCCAAACCCCACCCCCCGGTGTCCAAACCTTAGTGCCCCAAACGGCGTCGCTTGCGTGCCGTCCACGACCCTTCTTGCCTTCCCCACATGCCTTTCTCTCGCCTCTTAGCGATCCGCCCCTTCTTCCGGATCAACAGGCAGCAAGTTCTACAAACCCTCTCCCGCCACGTAAGCCAAATAGGTGGCCTCACAAAAACTTCATATGGATCCACTCCAATCAACGGTAGATCCCCGTTTCATAGAAGCTAACATCTACCTGATCTTAGAGAGAGAAAGCGGTGCTGGCATTGACCCACTTCTTTATCGCGCACAGCTTCAACCTCAAGCTTTGCCTTCCCCCCCACCCCCCGCCCTCTACCTGGCTCTCACTCACTGTAGCGAATTCCAATAATTTCTAAAGATTTTTTAGGGTTTCTCAATTCCTCTCCCAGATCTCTCATAGAGGGTTTGCTTTGCTCTCTATCCTCCGATCTGCCGCCGCCGAGCCTCAGATCCTTATTCCTTTGATGAATGGCTTCCGGGTCTCTGGTGGGCGGCGCCGGCGGCGGCGAAGGTTCCCGGGAGAAGCACCGGTGGGCGGCGGATAGCAAGGTCTACACCCGCAAGTCCCACAGCAAGAACCACCCCAAGCCCTCCGGCGGCGCCACCGGCTCTGACGCCCCGCGCCCGCCCCCGCCACCACCACCGCCACCGCCTGCCCCCTCCTCCAAGCAAACCCTCGCCACTACCACCGATGACGTCCACTCCTCGCTCCAGCAGCCCCCTCTGCCGCCCCATCACCGCCGCCCCCGGTCCGCCGCCTCGGACGACGACGCCTCCAGCCTCAACCACCGCCCGCCGCCGGACCCCTCCAAGAACCACTCCAGCCGCCGCTCCCCCAATGGCCAGCACCGCGTCGTCACCATCAGCCTCGCCGCTCGGCCTCGCCACGAAGTCCGGGTGCTCCGCCGGCGGCTCATCGCGGAGCTCGAGCAGGTCCGCTCCCTGGTCAAGAGGTTCGAGGCCCGCGAATCCCAGCCTTCCACCACGGCCGCCCGGGCCTCCCAGCTCTCTGTCAACGAAATCATCACACCTCTCTCTTCCAAGAGAGCTGCCGCGAATTCGGAGGCAGCATCCACCACGGCGGCCCCGCTCCGCCGCCAGCTCGGCGTCTCGGTGCCAGAAAATAGCGTCGATGAGCCGTTGGAGAAGGAGAAGCGGACGCCCAAGGCCAACCAGTTGTACCGGAACTCAGATTTCGTCCTTGGAAATGAGAAGTTCCCGGCGCCGGAGCTTCACGGTCACAAGAAATCAAAGGCCAATGGAAGCAAGAAGCATTCGATGGGAGAGATGGACTGCGGCGCTCACATAGTCGACAAGATGCTCGACGCCCACGCCTTAGATAGCTGCAGCGCTCTGCTCCAGAAGCTCATGAAGCACAAGTATGCGTGGGTGTTCAACACGCCAGTTGACGTGAAGGGCCTCGGCCTAAATGATTACTACAACATCATCAAGCACCCAATGGACCTTGGCACCGTGAAGTCTCGGCTATCCAAGAACTGGTACAAGACCCCCTCAGAGTTCGCTGAGGACGTCAGACTTACCTTCCGCAATGCTGTGACCTATAATCCCAAGGGTCAGGATGCCCACTTCATGGCTGAGCAGCTCTCCCAAATCTTCGAGCAACGGTGGCCTGCTATTGAGGCTGAGTACACCTATCTCTCACATCCCCCGCCTCCGACCATCACCACCACCAAGAAGGCTCAGCAGGTTGACATGCGAAGGACCCTCGAGATGTTGGACTCCACTGTCCACACCATGCTGGTCGATTTGAAGCCCCAACAGGTGAATTATACCCGACATTTAGGTCGGCCTCCAGCCTTGAAGAAGCCAAAGGCTAAGGACCCAAACAAGAGGGATATGACATTTGAGGAGAAGCAGCGGCTGAGCCGTCGTCTGCAGAGCCTGCCATCAGAGAAGCTGGACAATATCGTGCAGATTATCAAGAAGAGAAACTCCTCTCTAAGCCAGCATGATGATGAAATTGAGGTGGATATCGACAGTGTGGATGCAGAGACTCTTTGGGAGCTTGATAGATTTGTGACCAATTATAAAAAGAGTCTTAGTAAGAACAAGAGGAAGGCTGAGCTTGCCAATCTAGCCAGAGCACAGGCCAAGCACCAAACCCAGGAAAGAATGCAGGAAAAGGTATGGGTTAGAGAATCTCGGGCTAATAGCTATCTATTTGCTTGAATTTACCCATTAACCTTTTGTCTATAATTTCTTCTAGATTCCTGATGCTGGTGTTCTGGAAGTTCCCAAGGAAAGCAAGACAGGTAAATTTATTGATTGCACTTGTTTTTGGCTGTTATATTTGTTTCTTCATGAGTTATATTCTGATTGTGCAAATGTTGTAAAAACAACAGTGGATGAAAAGAATGCTGCATCTATGTCTCTGGTTGGAGGAGAAAAGAAAGGGACCAGTAGATCAAATAGCTCAACCAGCTCTAGTAGTGACTCGGGATCCTCCTCTGGTGGTAATATGTTCATTACAATGACATTTTATTAGTTTTAGAAAGCTAAATGAGGATATTTCGGTACACTGACCTGTGTCCTTGTGAATTCCAACCCAGCCAACAATTCTCTTGTTTTCACTGTGCCATCCCTTGACAAGAAAGGATTCTTGTCGTTTTCTTTTTAAAAAACCTAATACTGCTTATAAGCTCATATGATCACTAGGAGTATCCTTTTGTGTACAGCAGTTCTTGTGAGTTTGATTTATTTAATATTTGATTGATATATCCACTTATAGCTGAGATGATTTGCAGATTCTGATAGTGAAAGTTTCTCAGGATATGGATCCGATGCAGCGCATTCACCTAGGACATGAATGGTTAAAAGCAGGTAGGGATCTTTTTTTTATAAAAAAAATTAGCATTTAGTACTTTAGGCTGTGTTTAGTTGGAGAATAAGAAAAATTGAAATAGTGAAAGTTGTGCCTGTTGGCATAGTTGTTCCACTAGTTGTGCCTGTCTGGCTAGAAATTTGTAGTCCTGTCTGGCATAGCTAATTGTGTTGTTTGGGTGCGGTACGATGTGAAAGCTTGATTTTGGCATAAGATGGATAAGTGACATTTTTACCCTTATCATCTATCATTGACTTGCATATCTTAAGGTATTTTGTTAAAATAAATATTCAAGCAACCAGTGAGTGTGCTAATAATATGAATATATAAGCACGACATATAAGCATGGAAAAAAATGTAATGCTTATAATTCAACTACATATGATTTCTAAAATGACAATTACCTTACCACAATCCCAAATAAAATTAGTAACATGTTTTTATGATACGATGGGTAAATGATATGCTCACCTTTGTCTGTTGTCTTTTCTTTCTTTCATTTTTCTCAAATTTACAAGATGAAATGGGGAGGGGAACCCAATAAGATTCACCTTTATATGAGAAAATGTTCCAAATAAATAATTCACCTTTGTTCTTCTTCACCTTTGTTATAAAATTCTCTTCCATTCCCAACTAACTCATGTTAATCCACTTAGATGTACACACATTTATGAAGGTGAGGAATGAAGGGTAGTTCTGGCCATTGAAAAAAATAAGGCTGGGATAGATTGAAGCATTTGTGATAAGAATAGCTTATGACAGAGTTCTCTTGGAATAGTTATGCCGGTCATGAGATGCTTTGACCGGCATAACTAGTCCTCATTTATGCGAGTTTCTTAAGGCTGCCCGGCAAGCATAAGCCTTAGTCTAGGCCTTATGCCTGCCTTAAGCCCCAAACTAATGCGGCCTTAGAATTCTTTTTTAGGTATTAGTGATTAAAGATAGCTCTAAGATTTGTAGCATACATATCAAGCTCAACTCAACATTTTTTTTCGATCATCTTTTCAATTTGAAAATGAACGGTCGAAGTATGATTCCCTTTTTATTGTCAAAATATTAAGCATATTTTAATACTTATTCATTTAAGATATGTCTCTCTTTGAAGATAATGCTGATAAAATCAAATTTTTTTACTTGGGTGCATGAATAGAATTGGTTCTCTTTGCAAGGATATGTTTTTTGGTGTTTTACTTATTAGTATAATTTGTTGGAAAAATGATTGCTATTTAGTTGAGTTCTAGATTTGCATGAGCATGTAGATAATATTATCTATCCATATTCATGCAAGGATCCCACCATGCCTGTGTGGGTCCAAGCAGTGAGCTGTGTGTGTCTGTGTGTGTTGGGGGGATGTCCATGTAATGAGCTGTGTGTGTGTGATTTCATTGACATGCATGTTTATAGCATTCCGAAGTTGAAAGGTATGACATCTTTGATGTGCTTGTTTCCTTGAAAAATCCACTCATGAGTTAAACATTTTACTGCTACTTGTACTTGGAGAAAGAGTAAGACGAATGATTATCTTAGTCAAAGACTATAGAGGCCTATAGTTTCTAACACCCGTCAGGTTTACAAGTAACATCCATGCTGTCCCGAACTGAACTTTTTATGGTGGATAACTACATCAACTAATTGATACCATTTGGAGTGGTAGTGCACAATAGAACTAAAAATGGTAATTTTGCGAAACCATAAAATTAGTATATTTAAAGAGGCATGTAGGTATGCACATAGGAAGTTATCAGGATATCAAGTTTCCATGTCTATTCTTGTTGCAAAGCAACTGTGGAATGGCTAAGTTATAATGGAAGACTGGCTCTTTGTTTTGAAGGGTGTAAGAAAGTGGTTTGTGAAGAATATTTTACTAATAATATATTTTTTCGTTGAAGGACCGTTTTTTTAAATCAGCTAGTACCAGATTTCTCTAGAGGTGCATATGAGTAGTGGATTTATTTGATAACCTAATTTGTTTTGGTGGTACCACTTTTAAATCAATCTATGTTTTAGAAAACCAAGTAGGGGGAGCTTATAAGCGAGGGCCCAATTTCATTTGGGTGAAGATTTATGTGGTATAATAATCTAAAATGATTTTCGAACTAGTTTTTAATGGAACTAATGATAACCTTATTAAGAAGAGTGGCCAACACTTATACTAATTATAACCAAGGAATGTGGAACTGTCCCAAACCGCCCAGTTCAGGGCGTACCAAGCCTGCCCGACGGCGCATCGGAATGGTTCCAGCATTCAAAATGAGAAATCAATAGGAGGGGGAGAGAGAGAAGGAAAGAGAGGAAAAGAGAGAGAGGGAGAGGAAGGGAGAGGGAGAGGGATAGGGAAGAAGGGCCGGAGCAGGGGCTCCTCCCTTCGGACCCCTATTCCGAAAGAATCAGGGGTCTGGAGGGCGGAGCCTCTGCTCCAGCCCTCTACTGTCCTTCGACGCCCTTTGGAGCCCATTCTCTCTCCCTCCTTTCTTCCCTCGCCCTCCCTTTCTCTCTTTTTTCTTCTCTCTTGTCCTCTCTCGCCCTCTCTGCTATGTCGGTACGGGTCCGACACAGAATGATATGCGGGCATACTGAACCATGCTGTTGGCCGACTGGCACGGGCTCCAATACTGGCACGGCGAACCTTGATTCTAATAATTTTTGCTAACGAAACTAATTATAACTTAACAGTGGCTTAAATGACTAAGATTATAAGCTTACAACCATGTTTGGAGTTCATTATTTATGTGTGTATGCACAGGTTTTTACTCTACAGCTCATTGCAACCTATCATATTTCAAACGTACAAATAGAATCTTTTTGGCATTTCAATAATCCTTAGCCACTATCAGTTTGAGGGCGTATGGTGTATCATATCTGTTATCAAAGAAGCACTTTTTGTTGTTTGGCATGTTACAGAGGCTTTCTTTGGGGAAAAAAATGCTAGATTGCAAAACTTAGGTTGGAGGATGAAGAGGATGGAGCACTGGAGATGGATGGTTAGGGAGGAGAGCAGCGGGGGCACATCACTTTTTGGCATTGTAGGATGCTTATTGCATGTCCTTACCTTTGGTTTCTGACATAAGGTTGATTGGATTTCATTTTCAAAATCTAATTTTTAGGGCTTTGCTATGCCACATGTTATAAGGGATTCTAGTCAACTAAACAATCAGTTATGGAACCCTGAAGCCATGTTTATTTGGTTAATGCCAAATTGTATTATCTAAAAACTGCCTGTACTGGTGTAACCTGAAACCTAAACATTAAGTTATTTCCATTGTACACTATAATATCTAACAATCATGCCAGATGCATACTGTGATAATCTACATCCACAACCTGCAATTAGATGTGATTGTCATTGTGTTGCTAATTGGTTATAGCTTGTGGAGTGCTTTAGAAATTCTTTGGTAAAGGAGCATATATATTAAGGAGAGTAGATTTTTTCAATATCTAAAAGCCAACTACTTCCTACTCCAATCTGCCAAGACATGATCATGTTCTAATTACCATTGTTTTGCCTGGTGGCAATCATCGTCAGATCATGAACTGGGGACTCAATTTTTTTGGTTAGCATATGTGAATGTTTGAATTATGTAGGTGATATCACTCTTTCTAGCAATATGCTGCACTTTGTTGAACATAGAGGAAGCTTTCTTGATAGTCCTCTATCTTTAGCCCAAGGAATTGCATGACTCAAATCTTTTTCCAATCTGGAGGAGTGGGTGAAATGATGAAGTTGAACATGTATTTATTTTCAGAAAAGAAAGGCCTTTTAATTTTTCCATAGTACTGTTTTGTTGTGTAACTGATTTACCATGTATTATTTCCAGGAGATTATTTTAGTAGTTTTGTCAGATTGGGATCAGTAATTTCAGATCCAGAGGTATCAGGAAACTTGCAAGTGTACAATTTCTCCCATATTGAGGTGCAATAGGAAGGCTTACTGGACAGCAAAGGCAGTGGTTAGTTTTTCATAATTGGATGATGTAACGTGCATTGAAATAAATCCTTGTTGTGCCACTGTGGCACCCAATCTGGCTGCTAGTTGATATTTTGAAGAACTGCAGACTTTACTGGCCCATAGGTTTAATTCTGGCAATTTCATTTTGCTTGTCTTGGTATACTTTCAGGCAAATTATTAAACATGCTGGTTCTTTTTGTGGGGGAAAAATTGCATCAAGCGGTGCTATGCTTATTCCTTATCTAGAATGAAACAGAGCTGTGGTTTAAAATTTGATCTGAAGTTTATTGCATGTCGAAACTAATATCATTAGAGGCATACTGTTTATTGAATGCATGAGCTTACCATGTTGCTGAGGTATCTGAAGTATCTGAAGTGAAAGGGGAAGCAGGAAACAGAAAGTTTGACCCCAATAATAGGCCTCCAGTTCTCTTAACAATTATGATCATATCAAAATATTCAATATAGCAGATTGTTTGTATTATTTAGTGAAAGTATTATACTGCAGATGGTTTGGTGATTCTTTCTTGTTTATAATTGCCAACTTTTTTCATCATGAGCTTGTTCAGTTATTTTCCATGTTTCATTGTATTAACTTCTGGTTGTATGAATATAACATTTTATTCTTATTTCCAATTGCAGATGTTCCATGCGAAGCTGACAATCTGCATTGCCAATGAGTTTTGAGATGATTTTGCCCCAAAAGGAAGTGACCTGTAATATTGGACATCAACTTTCCCTGTGATACTGCTCTTTTATTTTCTTGTATATGCTTGTTTGATAGTTGCAGGAAAACTCTGACTGTTACCTGGTGGTCATTGGGGAGGGGAGGATGCTGGTCTTGTCAATATCATGCAAATGTGTAATGTATGATTTGTAATCTATAGATTCTGGAAGGTGGGTTTCTTTTCCAGTCTCTGCTCCTTTCTCATCAATGTGGCTGCTTGACAGCATGGAAATACCAGCAGCCTCTTAATTCAGTCAGACTAACAGAATATGTTGCAAGTAAAATTGGGGGTCTGAAGTATCTTCATCAGGTTGTTAGTTAACGCATCCCATAAGATGGAGATGTAGTTTTGCTTGAATATCCAGAATGAACCACCGCAGTGATTGGGTATCCTTTTGGGTGTATGTTTTCTTCTTTTCAGATGCTGCTGGTTGGTAGGTTCACTTGATGTTAGCTTATTAACTCCAAAGATCAAATTCTTCCACAATTTTCTTCTGATAAGACAGCGGTAAGCATATCGACGATAAGTTTGGCATCACTTCTGGACATTCCTCACTTTTCCTTGGTATATAAAGGAAATGTGCTGTGCTTTTGATGTTCAAGTAACAAACGTCAACTATTCCAAATCTTTTTGTTGCAGGTTGTTCTTTACAACCTCAGGTTGATTCAAGTGAAAAATTGCTGGCAGGAGTTGAGAAAGGGAGAGGAGAATAGAAATGAAAAATGAAAAGAGAACCTTGTATGTGAACCAAGTTTTAGGGACATTTTTTTACTAATCTGGTTTCCTGTATCATACTTCGCAAAACAAAGAATTTGTGGTTGAATCTAAATTTTGGAAAGACTGCAATGAAAGATAATTTGAGTCTTGAATATGGACTAGCTATATACTTTGATGCAGGATAGGTAAACATCAAGTTGAAATTGAATTTTAAATATGAAAAAGGAGAGTGGTGGGGACCAGATTTTGATACAAAAATCATGTTCCTTGTGAGGGTCTTGTTTACTTCAAACTGTTGATCTTCATGTTGGTTATGATTTATGTGGGCAAATTTGGGTGCTGGAAGGTCTAGAGAGGTAGATGTCTCAACGTATTACGAGGAAGAAATACTTCTCGAATTCTGTTAGAAACATTCCTGAGATATCAGTGAACTGTTAGAAGGGCTGTAAGCTTCGTTCATGTTAATTTTGGAATACCAATGAAAGTATTGTGATATCGAGATGTCCTAGTGACGGTACAACTACATGCTGGTGACGTTTCCCTTTGCCATGAAATGAATTGGGGGATAGCTGGTGATGAAGTTAAGGGTTATCTCAATACGGTGCTGAAGTTTATCTTGGTGGTAAATCATTGATCATTCAAGTGACTTTGGACCACTGGTCCAGGATGGAAGCAAGAAACGTTGATGTGAATGAATTCTACTGCCAAAAATGTCAAAATAGGTTTTTCAGGTCCATATCTATGTTCAAGTGCTCCACTACATGTTGTCCGCCAGCAGAAATGTCACAATAGATGGTTGGTGGCCTGAGAGAAGATAAGTTGGTATGAGATTTGGGTCATTGAATATTTTAAGACTTCATCTTCTTTTTTTTTCTGAGAACAAATATTTTAAGACTTCAACTTTCTTGTAAGTGACAGGTAACATCACGTACCCCAGTGATGTCACATGTAATGCTTGTAGTGAGATAAAGCAGAAATAGTGCAATTGTAAGGTCGAGGAAATGCAGAGGCATCGAAGGTAACCCCAAATTTTTTATTATATTATAAAGTATCAAACCCAAAATTTCAAGTTCGCAGGTTAGTGTTTTTTTTTTTTTGAAGAAAAGAAAAACAGTGCAGAAATTTGTAGTTAGTACTTATTTCAGTCGCTATATATATGATGGCTCGAAACTATGGCTAGGCTCCAGGCATCTTCAACATGCACATGGTAAACTTTTTCTCTTTTCCATATAAGTCTTGAATAACATGATTAGCTAATCTAAGGCATGTTTGTTTATAAAATATGCAAAAGCTCTTGTACTCGCACAATATATTTAGTAATTATCAGGACATATCACAAAGAATCATGTCATTCCTTGAAAGTTAAAAACATATTAAAAAATTCTCACAGTTGATCTACATTCAAAGTCTTTTGGAAGGATTTTAGAACGTGTCTGATCAATCTACTCTCCATCATTCCTTCTGTGAAATCTTGACTCATGCATATATATAATTAGCTCCTTTAGTGAAAAGAGAAAGCAAAGGAGAAGTGAAAGAAGGGATACCGATGGATTGTCTCACAGGCGACTCTTTATGTATTTTCGTTTTTACTATTTTTTAAAGTCTAAAGATTGATGAATTCATTAGTAGGAGAATTTTTGTTTTTTTTTTAATTTTTTGATTTCTATTTTAAAATTGATGCAATAATATGCATGATAAAATTAAAAAAAAAAAACGTATCACACAATCTTTTTTAGTGGATGCATCAGAAGATCTTTGCTCACGCAGCATGCCAGCTGAATGATTATTTGGATGGTGAGCATTGTCATTCGAACGCATCGTCTGCACTCGGATCAGGATCTTGAAGCTTGAGCTTATCATTATTATAATATGTTGAGTAATAATTTCTAAAGTCCATGGTGATCTACGTTAACACAGAGACGTGTGTGTATATATATATATATATATATATATAAATAAAAAAATTGATAATCTATTTTTTGTTACGGTAGATTATCAATTTACTCATTTTTTTAAAATAAAAAATACACTTACTTTTTATAGCTCTTAAGGATATTTTGTCTTTTTACAATCCCATATTAACTCATCCTCTCAATCCTCCAATTAATACTCTCTCCCTCTATCTCTTTCTCTCTCCAGCATATATATATATATATATATATATGGGGGAAAATGGGTTGCTCTGAAGTATCTGAATGCGTCGTCGGCATGTGACCGAGGCGCCCGACCTGGGAGCGCCCGACCTAGGAGCGCCTGATCTCAGTATCCTCGACTTTGCAACGACGAGCCGATCTCTAAAGGTTGATCTGGTCGTTTACACGTTAAGGCCACATCCTGCGACGACCTCACCACGTCGCGCTCCACTCGCCGACCATGCTACGACGCTACGACATATCAAGGGCCATGCCCTGAGCGACTGTGAACAATTAATGCGCATGGCCTCTGTAGATCTCCAACTTACTCAACAATTAATGCGCATGGCTCCTGCAGACCTTCGGCTTACTCAACAATTAATGTGCATAGCTCCTGCAGACCTCTGGCTTACTCCAAACCTCAGGCCATATACGACAACTCATTAATGCGCACGATCATGCAGAATCATGACGGTAACCCGATCAGTCACATCTCAGGTAGCTCCGCGTTCACTTATAAAAGGAGAACTTTCCTCCCGAAAGAGGGGCTCCTTCTTCTCTCTGCTGATCCCCAGAATTTATATTCTGGTTATTCTCCTCCTTAGCCCCCCTCTGACTTAAGCATCGGAGGGTCGGCGTCGGAAACCCCGGCCACCGGCTTCTTTGCAGGTCCCTCGGAGGACGCAGTTCACCACCAGAGTCGTCTCCCACCGCGTCGTCCGCCGTCCCACGACCGGAGCTCCTCCTCCTCAGCCGAGCAGTCACCCCCGGACCCACTTTCCAGCAACAGTTGGCGCTAGAGGAAGGGCCCGAGTTGTGGCCATGAAGTTGAGAAGCAAAGGAGCCTCTAACGCCTTTCGGCGTCCCCCGTCAAGCTCTAGATATTCTGTCCAGAACTCACCGCCAAGACCTCCGGCGGACCCGATCCTCCAGGTCCAGCCGGAACAGTTCAACACTCTGGTGCAACAAGTTCAAGCCTTCGCCATGGTGGTCCAAGGCCTGCAACGCGCGGAGCCTTTACCGCCTCCACAAGCCCAAGTCCAGTCAACGCTCCCCCCATACAGGCTGGCGCCCCAAGGCCAGAACCCCCATGGCTCCTTGAGGGCCAACAACGATGAGCGATGCTGCTGCCAGGGTTCAACCCGTGCATCTTCCTGGAGAGAGCCGCCAGGGAGGGGCCTAGGCAATGGGCTGCAGCTATCAGAAGCTGAGTCGGTCCCAGGGCAGCCTGCACTAGAGCAGACCACCATGGCGATCCCCTAGAGTGGAGAACTCGGCAGGAAGGTGAGAAGCTTGAGCGCCAGATTGAGGTGCACCATAGCAAGAATGCAAGGTGCGAGGGTGACTTTGAGTTTACCGCTAAGTCCCTCTTTTTCTACCAGATCGAGGATTAGCCGGTCCCACCAAGGTTCAAAATGTCCCAAGTGGAGCCCTATAATGGAACGACCGACCTCCTCGACCACTTGGAAAGTTACCGAGCTCTCATGACATTGCAAGGGTCCTCAGAGGCTATGCTCTGCAAAGCCTTCTTAGCGACTCTTCGAGGAGCGGCTCGGCTCTAGTTCTCTGGGCTGAAACCGAGCACAGTGTCTTCTTTTGAGCAGCTCGGCAGACAGTTCGCCACCAACTTCACTGCCAGCCGACGTCAACGGTGGACCTCGGACTCTCTCCTTAACATCAAGCAGAGGGAGGGAGAGTCTCTCAAAGACTACCTCGATCGTTTTACCGCCGCAACCTGGGAAGTCCGCGAGCTCGACCAGTCCATAGCCATGTCGGCGCTCAAGACCGGGGTTCGATCTTACAGGTTTCTCTTCTCTATTGAGAACAGTTTCCCCGCCGACTTCACTGAGATGCTGGTCCAAGCCCGAAAGTACGCAAAAACCGAAGAGACCGTTGCCTCTAGGCAGAGCGCGACCGAATAGACCTCCAAGAAGCAGAAGAGACGTCGCGAGGATTGCGGTCATCCTTAAAGCCCGTCCCCCGTCAAAACAAGAACATGCCTCGGCTAAGGAGTCCACCTCGACAGCGGGGACAGCTTCTACCAAGATCCCCGCCTTGGCTGAGATCCCCGCCGTGGCCACGAGTGCCCTCGGGGAGATATGAAAATTATACTCCCCTTAATGCTCCCCGGGCGGAAATCCTAATGGAGATTGAAAGTCAGGATTACTTTCGACCTCCACCCCCGATGCGGGATACCGGAGCTCGGTGCAACCCCAGGAGGTACTGCCGCTTCCATCGAGACCACGGCCACGACACGGAGGATTGCTTCTATCTTTGGGATGAGATTGAGGCGCTCATCCGCCGTGGAGTACTCAACCGATTTGTGCGGAACCGGCGTGAGGAAAGGAGGCCAGTAGAAAATACCGCACTGCCCGAAGATCCAAATGCCAACAGGCCTATCGTCGGCACCATCAACACCATTGGTGGATGAAGCTCGGTTGAAGAGCCATTCGAGGGAAGGATTCTCCCGAAGCGCTCGC
>JAOXJJ010000801.1:568661-583670 GCA_025769935.1 Phoenix roebelenii
TATATATTTATTTATTTATATAAACTCGAGAGATTGAAAGTGTTTTGATTTTGCTATTTTGACTTTTAATCTTCTCTATCTTCCTCACTCTTTTTGAGCAGAATATGCTGAGTGGAGACACAGCAATTATTGCAGAGACTGGTGACTCTTGGTTCAATTGTCAAAAGCTTCGATTGCCAGAGAATTGTGGGTAAGTCATTTCTTTAGAAGTTCTATGCCAAGTTATTGCTTATGGTTCAACTGGCCTTTGCCCTAATTTCATAACATTACGCAGATACGAGTTCCAGATGCAGTATGGATCTATTGGATGGTCGGTTGGTGCCACACTTGGATATGCTCAAGCTGCCAAGGATAAACGTGTAATTGCTTGCATAGGAGATGGAAGTTTCCAGGTATATTTAATGAATCTATTATGTTTATAATTAGAAGGTAATTTCTTAATTTAAAATTTGATTGGTGCGAGCTATTGTTTTTCTATGTCCAATGTTTGGTTAGAATGAATAGAATCAGCATTGCGATCTTTCGCTCCTTGCAGTATTTAAGAGACCTATGGTCTTTGCAAAGTCGGCTCTTAGAAACTGCCATATAAAGTCTCTTAGTTGCACAAAGAAGAAAAAAAGGGAAAAAAAAGCATGAAAAATAGAACACATCGTTGATACAATTTATTTGGTCGTAACAATAGAATCAGGCAATCAGCTTTGTTTTCTTTTACACCATTTAAGAGACCATGTCTTTACAATGGGGCTTTTACCTACTGCAGTATAGAGTTTCTTAGCTGCCCAAAGAAAAATGGAAAAATTTTCTTAGCTTTTGTATCATGGCTCAACAATTCTTTCTTCTTCCTTTAGGTGACGGCACAGGATATTTCTACAATGATCCGCTATGGGCAGCGAAGCATTGTATTTCTCATCAATAATGGTGGCTACACCATTGAAGTAGAGATCCATGATGGTCCTTACAATGTGATCAAGAACTGGAACTATACTGGATTCGTTGATGCCATCGACAATGGGCAAGGTGGATGTTGGACTTCCAAGGTGAGTATGCGAAGCCAATCCTGTTTGACGATGGCTGAAATTACCCAAGTATTTCTATAAAATCCTATGACCACATCCGGCAGCTTACTTACATAGCAAATTCTGTATTGAACTACTATAGGTGCGCACAGAGGAAGAATTGGTGGATGCCATTTCGAAGGCAACTGGAGAGCAAAAGGATAGCTTGTGCTTTATAGAGGTCATAGCACACAGAGATGATACAAGCAAGGAGCTCCTGGAGTGGGGATCAAGAGTTGCAGCAGCCAATAGTCGCCATCCAAATCCACAATAGCTTGTTGAATGCATTACAGAAATCTGGTTTTGTGTAATTGCTAGAAGGGCTAAGAATGTTGTATCAGAGCTTATTCAGTTGGGGGGGATAATGAATGAGGCACTGCGAATAAGTAGCTGTGTTCACTTCTGCTGAAACTTTAGAAAATTAGTGTGTTGTCTGTTAATAAGATAAGCTTTCAGCAATACTTCTGTAGGCGGACGTTTTTGTTGCTTTAGTGCAAGCTGCTGTGTTAATTGCCCCATGTCCAGCATCAATGGTACGCCTCTGAAATTTTCTCTCTTGCTAGTCTAACAAACTATAAATACATTAAATACAGGCAGGCATATCTTCAGCTGACGGTTCATGGTTGGTGATAAAAGTTTGGTGTTTTCCAATGGGACTGACTAGTAAGAGTCTCCACGAGGCTCAGTTCCAGACGTGTGCTCACAGAAGCTCTCCAGACAATTTAATATCCCATTCGAATATGGCTGTTATTAATCCATGCTTCGGAAGGAAAGGTACATGGCTTTGTGTTCAAGTGATGGCATGCTTTTCAGGAATAATTGATCATGGAGAAATGCAGAGAACCTTCAAAAGAAGCATTGCTAGATGTCCCAACTCCCATGCCATGCCATACATCTGACTATGCCCAATATGTATGGTATAAGGATGGTAATCTAATTATCGGCACTAGTTAGCGCGTGTTCTGCACGTGATTAGTTTATAATTATGGAGTAATAAAATTGTTACATCTATATTTAATCTCTTCATAATGTATTTTTTGGTAGCAAAAGAAACTTGTACTGTAGACTTGCTCTTATTAAAATTGTTAGCTGTTTTTGCATGCTAAATATTTCAGCATCTTTGATAACTTTAGCTATTGGTGTTCACCTCTTGATTACTAATCAAGTTATTTGCTATTTGATTGGTACCGATAATCCATCATCAATGTCGTCTTCAAAAAGTGAAGGAACGGTAAATAGTTAAAAATGTAATATATTGTTGCTGCTGAGAATTGATTGGCTCTAGGCACCGCGGCGAAAAGCACGATGATGCTAGAGAGTTCCGTGGTTAGCTATTCTGGTTGAAATTGGAGAAGGTGAGTGGTGCTTGTTCGCTGCAGCCGAGATCCTCGTCAGATGGCAGCACTTCGATGGAGGACACTGCGATGCCTAAGTCAATGCGGTAATCAGGAAACAGGAGGACATTATTTTTACCTCTTCTATCTCTCTTTTTGTGTATGTCTGGTAGAGAAGCTTACCTATCACCAGAGAATAAGGGCATATGGGTCGACTAGAAGTGATTAGCTTGAGTACGGTCTAGACATTGTGCGTGAATGTTTCACACACGGATAACGTTTTGCCTATCATATCGGTGGAATTTTGATGATCACTAGTCCTCCAATTAGAATGTGGCTAACTGTGGAGAGCTTCTGATATGCAAGCTTAACGGTATGGCATTGGCCCGGCCAATGGCTGCTTCTAATCTACCATGTATTGGCGTCATTGCGTGTTTTAATTGGTTGAATTTTTTGGTGAGCTATTATCTATTTGGAGGCGTATTACCGATCAATAATAGCAGCAAGGGTGGTTAAAGTTATTTCACGTCTTTTTTTGTATGAGTTTTGGTTAGTTGAATAATTTTGTATTGCCCATTCTCAATTTGCCACACACCGTTCTCTATTTTCTGACAGTTCCGTTATACAGCGGTAGCTGTAAATTGACGCCGAGACGGACAAGTGGAGAAGCGCCTTATATATTGCCCGGCGGAGTGCCCGAAAACCCCAAACCCTCTTCTCCTCAACCGTCCGTTTCTAGCGGAAGTTGCTGTCTTTCTTCTTTTCTCTCTGGAAAATGAGGACTTTTTTGCTTAGATCCATGGCGTCCGCCCTCCGGAGAGGAGGAGCTCCGTCCTCCCCTGCCCCCTCATCTCATATTCTCCGCCGATCCTTCAGCGTGGAGTCGGGCCCCGAGCGGAAGGTCGCGATACTGGGCGCCGCCGGCGGGATCGGCCAGCCCCTCTCCCTCCTCATGAAGCTCAACCCCCTCGTCTCCCGCCTGGCCCTCTACGATATCGCCGGCACCCCCGGCGTTGCCGCAGACGTCAGCCACATCAACACCCGCGCCGAGGTCCTCTAGGGTTTCCAGATCTGCCTCCCTTCTACCTTTCATGGTCCTGATCTGATCTAGGGTTTTGGATCTGATCGTTTCCTTTTTGGTGCCTCAGGTGAAGGGTTACGCGGCCGAGGAGCAGCTGGGCCAAGCCTTGGAGGGTTCCGACCTCGTCATCATCCCCGCTGGCGTGCCTCGGAAACCTGGCATGACCCGAGACGATCTCTTCAACATCAACGCCGGCATCGTCAAATCGCTCTGCACTGCCATCGCCAAGTACTGCCCTGACGTACGTAATCTCGCCACTGCTTGTTTCTTTTCTTGTTCCTTTTGTTAATCCATGGGTTTGCTTAATTCCTTTTGCTATTGTTTTTATTGGAATTAGGCTCTTGTTAATATGATTAGCAACCCGGTGAATTCCACGGTGCCAATCGCAGCTGAGGTGTTCAAGAAGGCCGGAACCTATGACGAGAAGAAGCTGTTCGGTGTCACCATGCTCGATGTGGTTAGGGCCAAGACTTTCTATGCTGGGAAGGCGAACGTTCCAGTTTCTGGTAATGCTTTTGCCTTTACTTTGAACCTGTTAGAACCTCTACATGGCTGTCTTCATTTGTTATCTTTATTTGATAAATTACTTGCAGAAGTTAATGTCCCTGTGGTTGGTGGGCATGCTGGCATAACAATTTTGCCTCTGTTCTCCCAGGTGATTATTTATATTTGAGATTTGACTATTTTTATGCCTCCTTTGATTTTTTTCCCCATAATTAGTTGTATAAAAGCAAGAATTTCATTTCCTTTCTTTGAATATTTCTGCAAAATGGGATTTCTTTTCTTTATTTCTTTTGAGCTCACAGGCAACTCCAGCAACTAATGCATTGTCGGAGGACGACATAAAAGCTCTCACAAAGAGGACACAGGATGGTGGGACGGAAGTGGTGGAGGCAAAGGCTGGAAAAGGATCTGCAACTTTGTCTATGGCGTAAAGTCTGGAAAACCCGTGAAGTTATATGTGATGTTGTTTTATGTTTTCCTATATACAGATCCATGATTACTTCACTATACCCATCCAAAGAATAGATTCCATAGTTATATTAGTTAGATAGTGAGTAGTTTGCGATGCTAGTTTGTTATTTCATATGTATGACATAAAGTGTGTGAATACCTTTTTTGGCGGAAAATCTAATTTATGCATTAAGATTTTTATTGGCATAAGCAACGGTTTTCTTTTGATGCACTGACCTTTCCTTTTAGTAATTTATGACTTTGATTCTATAATTCATTGCTTAAATTATGCAGATGTGTCACATGATTTGCAGTAATATTATTTGCAACTGGCGAGTGATTAGTTCTCGTAAGAGGCAGATGTTAGATTGTTTTGCTAAAGTTTGTTATTCTGGACCCATCACTGATGCTTTGGCCAGAACATGGAGGATGGTTAAATTGGACTCAGAAAGAACATGTTCTTGGCTTGATCCTCCGTGAGACCAGATAGCGCTGAAAAACAACTGAACCAGCCTATTTGTCCCCTAACCTACAAGCAGACTGTTTCAAAGCCACTGGTTAGAGTGCATCAGATGATTTAACTTGCTTGAATCTATCAAGAACAGAAGTCATAATATGCAGTTACACATGCCTGCAGGGATTGGAAGTTCTTTTTTCCAAGAAAGAATACTGATTTCTACTGCAAATATTTTTGAAAATTGTTGAGATGATTAAAACAACTGAACAATCCCTCAGACATGCTAATTAGAAATCAAGCTGTTTTGCTGGACCTGCGGTTCGAACTGAATTGACTGCATTTCTGATCCAACATAGAAAATATTTCCATTCACCAAAAACTTGCACTTTTCAGACTTATATGATCAACCAGTTATTATGCATGTACGAACTGCTTTTAGAAATCTTCCTTTTTACTACTAGTCTCATAATTTAGTCTAGTGCTTTCTTCATTAGTTCTTTTTTCTTTATTTTCCGGTTCTCGTATCTGCTGCTTTTGATGGATTAATGGGCTCAATAGCAAGCTGTAGCTGAAAGTTTCATATTTATGTTCTTTGTGGTTCTTTTTTTTTGCTTGATTTTATTTTCTTTCATAGATTAATACTTAAGCAAAGGTTGTCAAAATTGATGTGTGAGCATCATGTTCCAACATTTGTTTATCATTAAATTTCCAGGTGCTTTGACCGAAACAACTCATAATAGTGGACTACAATAACGCAATTTATTGGAAATGACAAACATGAAATGGTGCAAGTTATGCTTTCATTAACCATATGTTGGGGTTGCTTAATTATCATCATGTTCTAAGATTTGTTGTATCTTGGAAACCTTCAGATGATTTCATTTAAACAACTCATACTAATTGATATAAATTTGATAATTTATTGAAAACTTCCAAAAAATAGAAAAGGTCATGATATGTTTTTATTACTTATACTGAGGTTGCTTAATTATCTATGGTAATTAATTAACTCGAAATCTATGCATAATTAAGTCTCCTTTAAATGTTATTTTGCTAATTCTTTAACAGATGGTGCAACAATTGATTATCATGATTTTTCATTCAATTTTATAAAGACCTAATGGGCAGCTAGATTGCTCCACACGGTTCAGCCAATATTTTTCAAAAAAGACAAATCATTTCATATTTATGGCATCTCAATTTTTCTGTTTTTATTGGTTTTGAAGTGCGCGTCAAACCAAATAATAAGCTCATGAAGTTATATTTGCCACAATTTGTGATTCACTTTGTCACGACCCGAATCCGGAGCTGGATTCGGATCCGGATTTTAATTTAAAGGATTGGGCTTGGTTCATGATTGGGTCCAACCTTTTCTAGCCAATTTGGTCTTCTGTTTCAGTCAATAGAATTAATCCCAAGTTTAATTGGGTTTAATTTTGGGTTTAGGGTCAATGTGGCTCATTTGGGCTTGAGTCAGGGTTAGCCCAAGGTCAATTTGGTCTTCTGTTAGTTGGATTGGGCTTGAATTGGGCATGATTCATAATCAATTGGGTCTGTTGGGACCAACATAACTTAATTGGATTCAGACTAGCTCAATTGGGCTCAATTGGGTTCAAATTCAACTCAATTCACAGCTTGGGTTTACTTGGATTCAGCCCAAACTGATTGGGCTCGGGTTTAGTCAAATTGGCTAAACCCAAATTACCATTTATTAGGCCTAACGGGTTTCGAACCCGAACCCGAATCCGACCTGTTAGGTCGGACCTGTTAAGGGTCCCGTTTTCCAGAGGCTTCTCACCTCTTCGTCTCCCGCCCACTCTTTCTCTCTCTCGGTCTCTCTCTCTCTTTCTCCTTCGTCTCCACCAGAACCCCAGCCGCTCCGGCCGAACCTTCGGCCTTCTCTTCCTCCGACCTTGTTCTCTTCCTCCTCCCTTGCAGCCCCCCGTCTCCTCCCCTTCCTCTTGTTGGCAACTAGGGGGTGAGACTCCCTCGGCCCACTGGCCGGGGCGGTGCTCCCATTTTGGCGCGGCAGGGGACAAGAGGTCGGCCCTTCCTCTTCCCCGAAGTGATGCCGGAGAAGGGAAGAAGGGCTTGGAGGTGGGGCCGAGGCCCAGTCTCCTCCGGGAGGTCCTCATCTACTCTGACCATGGCGACGTAGGGTCGCCATCGAGGATGAAGCCTCGAAGGTCCGGTAAAAATTTTTATTTTTGTTTATTTATTTTCTTTCTCTTCTTTTCTTTTTTTTTTCTTTCCTCCTATGGTTGCGTCACCACCTCTTCTTCGGGGAAGAGGTGGAGGCCTCGGCCGGGTCTGGCGGCCCTGTGGCCACGCCTAGTGCCGCCTCGGCCAGGCCGGGCGGCCCCGTGGCCGCGGCCGGTGCCCTAGGGCAGTCATAGTTGAGGCTGCAGTGCCCTAGGCACCTGCAGGCCGAGTCTGGTTGGGCCCGACTCGGATGATCACTGAGCCTAGGCTGGACATGGGTCACTCTCAGGCTGGCCCGTGGCTTGTGAGTCTGGCCCGAGGTGGAACCCGTCGGCCTTCTTCCATCTTCAAGGTTTTTTTCCCTTTGTTTAATTGTTGAAACAGAGGGGAGAAACACTTTGTAGAGGAACCCCCCCCTCTTTCTTATTTTGTTTAACCTATCTACTTAAGTGAACCAGGTCTTACCTGGTTCCGGGTTGGCTGCAGCCGAGCAGTACACCCTTCAAGAAAATTCCTCCTTCCTCTCCTAGGGCTTCAGAGCTCCTTCAATCTCCAGCTTCAAGGGTTTGGCTTTTTTGGTACAGTACTCTAGAGGGCTTAGAAAATAAGAGGGTATAGTAAAACCTAGATTAAGAGGCTGAGGGTTTAAATAATACTGCTTAAGAAATGACCCCTTGGAGAGGTGGCACTCTCTCCTTCCCCCTTGCTTCGGGAGCCTCCAACTGCCCCCTTTCCTCAGGCTAGCTGGGTTTGTCCGCTCAACTAGGATGAAAGGTGGTGGGCTCCCATTTTGCATGGTTAAGGGCCCAACAGCTGGCCTTCTTTCTACCAGCCATCTGGGCCCTGTCAATTCAGCCCTCAGGCGTGAGGTGGCAGCCCTCCATGGGCTGCCATCCATGAGCCTAATATGGCGCACTACCAAACTAGTCCAAATACCCTTAAACTGGGCCTCAAAAGTATTGGGCCCAGTTAGTATTGGGTCCAGACATTACACATTTGACTGTTCTACTTTATTAGAGCTAGTTTCAATGTTGTTGAGTGCTATATTCTTGAGGACGAGTCTATTTTTTGTGATTTTTTACATCATATAATATAAATAAAGTATCTAAATCAATTTTGAATTGAATTTTGGGATTTCTGTCATATGCATATTACTATTACATAAACGGGTGTTTGGTAGCTAGTTTACATTGCACCCATGTTAGGTTTTGAAAATATTTGATTTGGGTTTCTCTACAATTTGTCCTGTCTTGGTAGTTACTCAGAAGTCCTGGTTGTATTGACTGAGAAATTGTCAACAAAAAATTCTAGGCTGGTGACAACTTGTTTTATTTCTCCACTACTTGTCAACCAACTAAATATTTGTCCAATTTTATTTATCAATGTTCACAATTTCAGTACTAGACCCATGCCTGTACCATATTGGTATAGTGTTAGTAATGACACTCGGTATACCCTCCATACTGAATATTAGTTCGGTATCAGCATGATACAGTAGTATTACAGGGCGTTATGCACTGGTATTGTGAATCTTGTTATGTTTTTCTTTGTTGATTTATGTAATTGTATATGCTTTTGTTTTTTGATTAAATCCTATTTGTCTTCATATTACTCATGTGAAACAGAATCTATTTGCATACTGTTAGTTTCTGTAGAATGAACATTCCTATCTTAGTTGCATGGCTTGTGTTTATATCCCATTATGGACAGCTGTGCGTGCATATGTTTGCATCAAGGAAAAACTATTTTTAATTATTATTTGTGGTTATTGGGTTTGGCAGTGCAATCCTTGATGTTCACCAATATGTCAAAGGATGCCTTCGCCTGCACCCCCCTCCTTTTTTTGGGTAAATATGGAGGAGGTCCTTGAATTATTTTAAAACCACAACTAAAAGAGCTAGCAAATACAAGGGTTGTCACGGGATTATTACCTAAATTGTTAAAATATTTTATATCTAGATTAGCCTTGGAGGGTTGCTCTGCAGATGCATAAGTTCAAACATCTAACCAATATGGTAAGCTTCTTACCTGCTAATTGGCTTGCTGTTGCCTCAGCTTGGAACTCACTACTAGTCCGAAATGTTGACAAAGTTTATAGTTGGTAATAGAATCAAACTTGCTATTTCCAGTGATCCCCTATACATGGGATGATGCCATGTAGATGGTCGGGGTCAAGATTTACTGTATTTCTTCCATTCTTCATGTGCTTAATTACTCTTGAAATTTTATATACTAGAAACTAAAGAACATTGTTGCAAGTTAAGCACATTATCCTTTGTCTAATGACATGAATATTTCAGATTTGCTGAAATTTCAATCTGTTGATTGTCTAGTGTGGGTACTCATCTTGTTATGGAGTGCGTCTTTCTTATTGTGTACCTGCCTACTGTTTTATATGCCTCAACTTCTGAGTTGTCATTTTATTTTTCTGATTCTTTAAGCATGTGCTGGTGCGTATTGGATGCTTATATTCTTTGGACTAACCCATAGATTTGATGCAGATATGCTGGTGCCATCTTTGCAGATGCATGCTTGAAGGGTCTTAATGGGGTTCCAGATATTGTTGAGTGCTCTTTTGTCCAGTCAAGCATAACCGAACTACCATTCTTTGCCTCTAAGGTACTTTTATCTAACTTATCTGAATTATTTTGGATGAATAGAATTATGATTGAATATCACTGTGTTCAAAATGTTGCTTCTCCCTTATTCAGAAAACAAACTCTGGAACTGGTTTTATTTTCATGTTTTACCACATGATTATATCGAATTCATTTCATAATATATTTCTTGAACATATTAATTAATAGCCTTGCTTTATGATTGTTGTCACTTTGAGTGACTGCATGCCGAATCAGGCTGCAGATTCAATCTAGACTTTTGTTTAATGTTTGTGACAAATACAAATATTGGACAGCTTTATAAATGCTAACTTAAACACATACTTCAAAATGTCTTTGTTGTTGTCTGATAGTTTGAGTGTTAAAAACCTCTATCATATCAATTATTTTCCCTAGAATCTGATTTGTGGAATGCACATGTATGTTCATTGCATGCGATGGGTTTTTTTATTCGATACAAGATTCACGTGGGAATTCTTTTTAATCATAGAGGATTAGTTCTAATTAAGAGTTTTTAATCTGTGAGAATTTTAATTAAAGAAAGAACCTTGGAAAATTTTCATTTCCATGGAAATCTAGAAGTTGAGTAAGGGACTGTGGGAAGAGAAGTATATTTTTGGGGGCTGGGTTGCATGGGGCAAGAGTGTGGGATATGCAATTTTTTTTTTCTTGTAGGGGTGTGCAGCTTTGGTCTCTGAGGCTGGCTTCATGCGGCTGGCCTCAGAGCCATTCCCATTGTAGTGATGCTTCCATACTGTTTCTACGATTGCAACAATGTTATCTAGGATCAGCTATGGAATATATGGCTCTTTACCTCCAGCCTAATGGTAAGAAGGAATTATCAGAAAGCACTTCGCTACTCATATGAAGTTAGTAGAATGGACAAGTCTAGGCAGATAGCTCCAAAAATCATGCTTGACATTCTCAGTCTGCACCATCTTAGTGAAGTTATCTTGAACCCAGAATCTTTTGAAGTTCGAGAAGCTTTCTTTTCTTCGTACACGTCTGTCATCTTCCCCTGCAACACTCGAGAACCTTCTCTATTATTTTACTAATTTTTTTTTATTTTATTTTCAAAGATTTTTCCCTATAGATTCTGCTTATGATTGTGACTTTCCACATGTCTGACCAGTCCATAAGCTAAATATGATTCTATCTCAACAACAAAAATGTTATTTCATTTTCTTTTTGTCATTATGCACTGTATTTCTGATCACGGTATCATCTGCAAGTCCTTGTGATCCATGTTCTGCATAGTTGTGCCAAGTCATGGTTTTTCATATGAAGTTCGTGATACTTTAATAATTAGGTACGTGGCTTCTGTATGTGCATTAATGGTAGCCAAATTTATTTTCTGTGGTGGTACATGTAGATTTGGGATCCAACTCAAACAATTTTAGCTGTGTACATATTTTGTAATTTCATAGTAATGCCTTTTTATGCATACGGTTATGAAAACGTGTATCCCCATCTTCGCTATTGAATCTGGCTGTTCGTGAGATTGCTCCTTCTAGTGCTTTATCAAGTGACATAGCTTTTATTGCTTGTTTGGGGTACTTAAATGTGGAGCAGTTGAGGCTAATCTTGATCCCGATCTTTCTTGATGCCTTTTGTCTGCTTGTTATTTGGTTGGATGGGCAAAACGCTTGGAGCATGCTAGTGTGGTCTTTATATTTAGATTATGACCTCGTGGTGCCTTTTGTTTCATTACAGGTGAGACTTGGGAAGAACGGTGTTGAGGAAGTACTTGGATTGGGCACCCTCTCAGAATATGAGAAACAGGGTTTGGAGAATCTGAAGGCTGAGCTCAAGGCCTCCATTGAGAAGGGAATTAAGTTTGCCAAAGATAATTAAGTTGTCTGAATTCTAAGGTTGCTCGAACCATGACAATTTTGCTTCTGTTCCTGAGAGGGTCATTCTCTCGATACATTGTAGATCGTGTTTAATCGATTCCTTGAGCTTGTTAAGCTGGCTGTCAGCTGCAGCCAACTAAGCTTTTAAGCTTCGGTCACAATAAGGCATACAATTTGCGGAAGAAAAACACTGACGAATACATTTATTGGACTTGCAGCCTAATGAACTGTGGCAAGTCCAGCCTATTTTGATTATTCTGATTCCATAGTTTCGTAGACCTCAACTTGTTGCTTCAGTTTAAACGAGAGGTTTTGTTTCAATTTACATCATTTTCAAAATTTGGCCTTCGACTCTTTTATTTAATGTGGAAACGGCTAAAACTAGCTCTCAATGATTTGCTCGGTTTAAACTAGCTCCTGGTTAAGATTGTGGCAGAAGAGAAACTAGAAATTCACAGGGGTCTCACCAAACTGGGTGATTCAAGAATTCTTCCTGGCGGTGTAATGCCGGTGTTGGGTAGAGTGGAAATGGTGTGGAAGGTGAAGAGTGGTGGTTGGTGATGAGCAGCAGTAGTTAGGGCTGGTGGGCAGGGAACCTACGAAAAGGTTGTGAGGTCGGGGTGTGGTTGGTAAGTTCTCGTTTTCCTTTGTTTGGTTTTCCATTTCCTTGTACAGAAAGGAACTGGAGAAGAGCAACTTTGAGAATGCCGAAATGGACGCCTCAAGCTGTGGCAGGGTATGCAGGAACCGTGATGGTGTCCGATAATTCTAGCGACCTTTGGATCTTATGCTGAATCGTGCCAACCCTATAGTTGGCACCGTTGTCGTCGTGCTCTCTCTGGCCGATGGCGCTATCTTGGGATTGGTCAACGTCGAGTAAATCAAATGATTCAATTGGGACAAAGGGGTAGGTTGAGTTAAATTTCACCAATTTTTTTTAAAAATTTTGCAGAAGTATTCTGTTTCATTTAGACTGCCTGGAGATTTATGATTCAAAAATCATGATTTTTTTTATGATTTAAAATATTTAAAATTTTAAAACTAATTCTAGAAGGTGTTTATTTATTTGTTTGAGAAAGTTTAAAAATTCAAAGAATTGGAGGTAGAGAGAAAAACATGATTTTGAAGATTTTTATTCAGAGTAGAAATATCTAAGCTTCATGATTTAGGATGTCTTTGAAATTGTGTCATTCAATCCAACATTCCACATTATAAAATCAAGATTAATAATTTCAAAAACTATGTTCTAAAATCATATCCCGTTGTTTTAAAATCTTTGGGTGCTGTTGGTGCAGCTTTTAGCGAACAAGTTCTGGTAGCATACTGGTCCAGAGATGTACTTCCATTATAGTTATCGTACTTATTCCCTTTTTATTATAAATATGCATATTTTTCATAATGAATGTATATATTTTTTTTTTGATCGTGCAATATGTAGCATTGACTAGGGATCTAAAGATTTCAAAACTATAACTTTCTTAAATAAGAAAAGGCATAAATTCAAATTTTAAGTGCCGTTCCTCCATATGAACCGTGCCAAATCCCAGGACATCTGCACGGTGGATGAGAGGATGAATTCTCAGTCTATTTTAATCGATTCTATAGCTGGGCACGTATATTGAAAATAAATTTTACATCAAATTATTATATTTTATAAGAATGCCAGAAATGACAGAATAAATAGTATGCTTTATATTATTTTTCTAAAAGAGAAAGTATATTTGTTTTCTTGCAAGATAATTTGAAAATATTATTTCTTGACGAAAATACCTTCATTTGTATTATATTAATACTATATTAATTATATTAATATTATATATTGATTAATAAATATTAACTATTATTAAATAATTTAAAATATTTATTGATTATCAATAATCTAATAGGATCTATTAATAATTAATATATTTATTTATATATCAAAATATACTAAAATTTGTTTATGATAAGAAATATATTTTCTAATATATGTATAATTAATTGAAAAATATTTAAATTAAACAATGTTTACATAATTATATATAGAATTCATGTAAATATATTTTAATATTCAAAATAGATAATATTGACAGTATTTATTTAAGTGGGCAATACATGGCTAACAAATGAACCGAGAAAAAATGTTATTATTTAAATTATTTATTTAAGAGTATTGTTGAAAATTTGGTAATATTTTTGTATAAGATAACATCCAACCCAACATAGATTTTTTTTTTTCTCGTGCCATTTTTGAGTAATTTTTCTACCATCCAAATATGGTAAAATTTATTTTTTCCTGCAATTATTTTTTTACAAAAATAATTTTCTAGAATTTGTCTGATTACATCGTAATCTGACATACTCCAACCAAACGAATCCTAAAGTAATTCGACCGTGGAAAGGATCAGCTACAAATTGAAGGGAATAAAGTACATGGGACAATGGAGAGACAAACGAGCTACTGGAAACGGTCTCCCACTATTGATGCCAAAATTTTGCCCGACTATGAAGGTTTGGAGAGGCAGTCAATCTATAGAGAGATGCAAATTTGCACATAAAGAAAGGCTCACCGGATACACAATCTACTCTCTCTTTCATTGTTGCTCTAGATCTTTGACTTAAGCATAAAAGGATCCCCTACCAGACACCTTCCTACAAGTAGACTTTTTTGCAGGTTGACATCGCCCTTTATTTTAGTTTCAACCGATATCGGATCATCTCGATCTCATCCGACCTCAGCATACTTCGGTTCCAACCAAAATGACATCAAGTGGAGTCGGACCTCAATCCAGAATCTAGTGGCAACACCCATATTAGTTTTCAGATTTTATACCTTAATGGTACCAATTTTTTCACTCGATCAAGTTATGCATTTGAAACATGTAGGAAGCATGGATGCCCATGGTAGAATTGAGAGCAGCATGGGAAGGACCTTTTTCTGCGGTGCTCCCTTTGACAGCTAAGAGGAATTTGCTAGAAGTTGACTCCTTAAAAGTTGTTAGACGGATTCAAATAAGCCACCGTAACCGAACTGATAGCCACTCTCTTACCATGGATGTTAGGAGGATCATCCTGAACGTGGAGTCTTTTCAAGTAACTCATGTCTACGAGATAGATTGGGTAGTTACTACCCATGCTGCAATTAAAGCACATTGTGAATGCTTATTATTATTATTATTATTATGTACAATGGCAGCTCATCCTACTTTAGTGTAGGACCTGCCAACTGATTCAGAGACTAGAACTTGGCTCAGATGCGAGGGAAAGTCCTCCGGTGTGGCCAAAGTACCTCTTCAGAGTACTGCGCAGCATAAGATGCAATCCAGTCTGCGGCCTTGCTCACTTTTTGGTACACGTGTACTATCTGTAAGGTGCTGCAATCTTTCAGCAACAACATGATGTCGCTGCTGCTTTTCGTGATATTCTCAATGCGCATATGTGGGTGCCTCTATTGTCGCACCATGTAAGGCTACTGG
>JAOXJJ010000801.1:584280-595135 GCA_025769935.1 Phoenix roebelenii
GGGAGAGGGAGAGAGAGAGAGAGAGAGAGAGAGAGAGGGGCCCAAGAGGGGCAATGGCAGATTACCATGAGCAAGAGTGAGAGAATGAGTGTAAATGAAAAAAGCACGAAATGAGCGAAAATACTCATGAATCGTTGCATTATTTTTGAAAGAGGCCAAAGGGCCTCAAATTCTAATCCGATCCTCTAAATTTAGCCTGATCCAGCAACCATGTGCAACATCGCAAGTGTCAGCTACCGTTTGGTGAGTCAACATTAGGGCAAAAACTTTTCCACCTAGGTATGCCCCCAACGGTGGGGCCTTGATTTATTAGGGCCAAGGGATGGAAAGGAAATTAAAGTTTCTTTCCTGGAATATTATTTTTTTCAAACAAAAATCATGTGGTATGGCAGCTTTCTACTCTATTTTGTCATATTTTCTCCACCATTCATTTTAAAAAGGAAATTTCAAAGTCAAATCGAGACGGAACTTCTACTACTAATGAACCTGTTAGTAGAAAGAAATTCTATTCCGATTTAACTTGTAGGTTCCATTTAAAATGGGCACAGAAAATATAAACCTGCCTCATTCGATATTCCCCTGTGCTCACGCCAAATATTTTTGTCCATTTCTTTCGTTGCCTTAAAAGGATTTATATATAGCCACCTCCATCTGTGGAGCCTTGATTCCCTTTCAATCCAGTACGATCCTCTCCAATGGCCTCCACTCGTCTCTTGCTTCAACTTTTCCTCCTCGTCATTTTCATCGCTGTTTTCCTTGTTCTTGTAAACACCATCCCGGCCACCACTTACCACCCTTCCATCTCGAAGAACGCTTCCCCGATCACCTCCTGCTACGCATCCATCTTTAGCTTCGGCGACTCCCTCGCCGACACCGGAAATTTTCTCCACTACTCCGGCAACAATTCAGGCCCGGTTGCCCATCTCCCATACGGCGAGACATACTTCCACCGCGCCACCGGCCGGTTCTCCAACGGGCGACTGGTCGTTGACTTCATCGGTACCTAATCCTCCCGATCTCTTCTCTTCCTTCTTCCCAAATTTTATAGTTGTTATCTTGGATTACCCACTGTTACGTTTCCTACGATAAGCTAAACACTAAAGCGAGATCTGGTAACGGTGGCTGCAGCACAAGCCATGGGACTGCCCCTCGTGCCGCCGTATCTCGCCGGAAAAAATAGCCAGGATTTCCGGCATGGAGCGAATTTTGCGGTCGCCGGAGCCACCGCGCTTGACAATGACTTCTTTAGGGCCAAGGGGCTTAGCGTCGTATGGCCGGAGTACTCGCTGGGTGCCCAGATCAAGTGGTTCAAGCAATTGCTGCCTTCTCTGTGCTCCTCGGATTCAGGTAAGCCTACCCCCCTTCTTCCGCATCGCTACCTGCCCCTTAAGAGACGAACAGCACCACCGTCGAGGATGACGTCAAATTAGTTGGCATTTACTCAAAATTATTCTAATGCCATTGTGGGCCGCATTCCAAACACTCAAGCATTTTGACATATTTCTTAATAGATGTGTCAATGGTGCTGCACCCATTGTTTACCGCCTCGCAATTGAACTTACAGCTGCAATTGAAAGATATTTTATTAGAAAAACTTATAACTCCACCATTCTTATAGAGATCTTGACTTAAACGAGCACATGTGCACATTAAGACATGCATCTATACTTTACTCACCAATTAGAGTAGTTTAGATGATACCTTGGGCAGATAATGTGGTTTATGTCCGTTGCAGATGGAAAACCGAGTGACACAATTTGAGATCAAAGTTTAGTACGCTATTGAACATATAATACTATCATTAGATATTACTCATTTCATTTGATTGCGAAGAGAAATGACCATTAACATTCAAGGATGATGCATCGATGTGATCTGACGTGCCCGATTTAATAGCTATCCATATCTATTGTTGGATGATGAGGCAGCCATCAAGGCAAAAACTTAGTTAATTAGCTCTACTAATTTTATTAGATGTAATATATTACATATAAAAGATGATTAGTAAATTTACATATGCTTCTTCTGAAGTTATGCATAACCAATGCATATCCTGATGGGGTTTTTCATAGACCATTAGAGATGGAACATGCATTAAAATCCATTTTAAAGTACCAACACGCTGCGTATTGGGCACCAAACCCGGTTTGGCTTTCATCTTTAGTACGTGCTGGGGTACGCCTAGCAATACTCCAATTTGATAAGGGTCCAAGCTCAGCTCAAACCTCCAAAAACGGATAAGCTGGATCTGAATCAAGCTGGACATAGACTTGACCAAATCCACTAGTAGTCCACCCTGCAAGCGTGCATATTGATATAATTCAGAAAAACATAGAATTGGAACAAAAAAAAAAGAAAAGAAGAAAGAGTGTCTTTTGGGGAAGCCACAGCTCACCGACAGCAGTTGCTTGGTAGTTGGATTGGATAAATGGCGGACCACATACTTTATTAGTTAAAATTTAGAAAAGTAAAACAAGATCGATCCATCATTTGTATTTCTTGGCACATTGACAGATTGCAAAGGACTCATGAGCAACTCGCTTTTCCTCATGGGAGAGATAGGATGGAACGACTACAATCACCCGTTCGTCCAAGGAATGACCATAGATGAGATACGTACATTTGTTCCAGACATCATCCATGTCATTAGCTCAGCGATCACCGTGAGCTCATTTCTATCTCAATCTTATTACACTTGTCTTACTAAAAGCCAATTTTTTTTTCTGGAATTTGAACATGGTGCGACCAAAGCTTTCTCCCGTTTTTTCACCATCAGGACTTGATCGAACTTGGGGCAAAGACAGTGGTAGTACCAGGGATCGTCCCATCCGGATGTGTCTCCTTGTATCTTACTGTGTTCCAAAGCCAGAAACGAGAAGACTACGACCCACAGACGGGCTGCATTAAGTGGGCGAACGAGTTCTCGGAACACCACGGTCGTCTACTTTCGGAGGAACTCGACCGGCTCCGACGGCTTCACCCTCATGCCATCATCATCCATGCTAACTATTACGATGCCTTAATGAGCATCTTCCGTTCTCCACAGCAATTTGGTCAGCATTTCTTTCGTACCTCTCCTTTTCTTTTTTCTTTTTTTTTTTGCCCCCTTTAACAAAACTTTTATGCCTCACTGGGTGATAATTCTATAAGTTCCAAGATTGCAGGAGCTTTTTTTTTTTTTTTTTTTTTTTAACACTGTTTTTAACATTTTTGTAATCGAATGGCGTTCGCGTAATTGCAGGATTTAAGAAGTCACCTCTGGATGCGTGCTGCGGAGGTGACGGACCTTATAATCTGAACATTTCTTTAAGGTGCGGGGATCCAATGACTACGGTGTGTCACGATCCGTCGAAATATGTGTTTTGGGATGGGACGCACCTAACGGAGGCGGCTTACGAGGTCATCTCTCGAGGTTTATTAGAAGGACCGTATGCCACCCCTTCCATAATCCAAACGTGCCGACATGCAGAGTAAAATGCCGCTCGTGACTCCCTTGTTCCGGGAAAAAAAATTTTAGTCACCGAAATATGTTTTTTCTTTTTTTTTTAAGAAGGCTGATGTCTGAATATTTTAAAAAATTAGAGTTTGTATGTCTCTCCTGTATGAATTTTTTTCTTACATAAAATATGTTTTTTTTTTTTTTCTCTACAAACCAAATGAAGCTTCGGCTCTGGTAGCTTTCTAGGTAAGGTTGGCACTTGGCTCTTAGTGGTAGATTATTGGGGGCTAGTATGGTTTTGACTTTGTTACAGGATTCTGTGTGAGGACTGCTACTCTTGATTGATGTAATTGATAACTATTCTAAGACGCAACCTTGCAAGAAATCCACGATGATGCGGGTCCCGAGAGGAATTAAATAATTCGAATAGAAAGTGGTAATTGCTGGAAATCTGAGTAGACCGGAAGACTAGAAAGGAACCCCCTATAATATGACTCTGCAGCCCATGTGTTTTTTTTCTTCTAAATTTTATATTTTAGTCACTAAAAATTCTGTTTTTCCCACTTGACCACAACTTCTTACGACCAGGAACTCGCCCACTCCACTGCATTTTCGACTCCAAATTTTTATTATCTTTCAACTTCATCCCTTAGAAATTCTCAACTTCATCCTTGCTTGGGTCAGTGTTCGCCAGACTAAGAAAGGAGGATTAGGCCTAAAAAATATTAAGAATATGAATCACGCTCTGCTGGCAAAATAGGCTTGGAAATTGATAAGAGAACATGGAAACTCTTCGATGAAGCAAATTAGCAGCTTTTACAATATCAGAAGAAAATTTGAACTGAGAGTTAAGCGATGCCTTGTTAATCTTACTTCTACTGGAAGGATATTAGGAACGACTTGAGGATCAGATATTTGGTTCTGAGAGGACTCTTGGATTGGCTCAGCCATGCTCTGTTATCTCTTTGAGGATCTGTACCATAGAGCTCTCAAGACAAACATATATGTTGCCTCTCAATAGAGCTAGAGATTTTTGGCTTGAAAGGGAAGATTGTAAGGGCCTCTCATGCATCGTAAAGCTAGTCAGTTGGAAAGCCTGCATTGATTTAGGAGGATCCCCAAATCGATGTACACTACTTTGCCTGATACGAGCAAGGCCGGACTGTTCTAGAAACAAGATTCGCCATATCAAAAAGTCGAGTTACATGCCAAACTTCTGCAGGCTATAACTTGATTATACGACGTCTAATTAACATGATTATTTTTAAAAAAATAGGTAATTTTTCAAAATCTATAATGTGACGCAGCGCCCTTTAGGGGGGCGGCGCCTCGAGCCCAAGTTTCATCGTTTGAAATCTAAAATGAGCCGGTCAAATCGAAAATTTTATTTTCTGATATGACTTTGACCGAGCGTAGCTATCTATCTAAGAAGAATCAGATGGAGCAATAAAAAACCGAGTTGATATATAAGTTGAAATCTACCTCCTCAAGATTTTTAGCTTTTTCTAGAAGATTTTTATTCGTGATATCTATTTTAGGAAACAGAGTCCTACTAGGATCAGGAGGAGGAATTCGACCCAAATTATGTAAGGGCGGACTTCACTATTATAAATAGAGACCATATACCTCAATTTTTTAATCAGCAATGAGAGAAAATGGTGCTTAGGCCCTACTTTCGCAATTACTCTATCTTTTTTAAGTTATCTTTTGATATATTCGAGTTGAAAAAATTGAAGAAATTCTTCTCTCTCTAATTGGATCATGCAGCATATCCTCCATTCATTAGACCATCAAGGATAGCTGATATTACTGTTTGGAAACTCACTCCGAATGACACCTTTTCGGTTGACTCTTAGTATAGGTTCATCAATAACGGTAGCCTACTTTTTCCATTTTATAAAGTCAGCTGGAAAGCTACGGCATCAGAGGAAGTGAGTGTTCCATTGCTGGGCTTTGAAGAATAATAGACTGCATGCAGATGAGATTCTTTCTTTAGAAAAGTTGAATTGTTAGCTCGGGTTGGTCTTTACATGGAACCAGGTTAGAATTCATTGCTCATTTGCTCATTAAATGCTCGTCCATTTGATCTGCCGCCAATTGAAACCCAACTCCACTGAGCGGATGGCCATTACTAAGAAGAGCTTGGGACTATATAATGATTAGCTTAAGTCGCAAAATTTGGTGTGAACGGAATGCAAGTATTTTTCCAAGAAGAAACAGTTCCATCTTCTCTGTTCTCCAACGGACACTTCAAATTTCGCTCTTCATCTCCCGCTCACAATAGAAACTTTTTGCCACTCCCTAACAGCTGATGATTTCAAGAAGAAACCAAATGAAAAATCTCACCTCTAGTCCCTCACGACCTCCAAGAGAAGCAGAGGAGAGATAAATGCACAACCAGGGACATCAACGATCGAAGATAGGGTCCCGTAGTAGTCGAGGAATTTAGTCCCATTGGCAGTCTATGGAATCGAGATCCGTTCAATTCGTGATGCTGAATGGAGTGCTATCCAGGTTACAAATGCAATGACGGCTGATGTAAGGGAGGTGGCCCCTGAAACAAAGCAAAGCAGAACTAAAAATCTGCCTGAAGAGCTTAACGGAAAAAAATCTGTTAGAAAGTTAGGTTTTGTTTAAAAGGATATTTTCTTATTGTAGATCTATAGTCATCATATCAAATCATACAGGTAAATAGAGGTCTTTTAGTCTTGGTTTTGTAGTATTCGACGGTGATGTGGTGGCCGGGAGGGCCACGCCGCACTCCTCCGATAAGTCTTACTATGTTATAGAACGACATACTACGTGGAATAGATCGACCTTACCTCTCTTAGATCTAGAACAAGCACCAAACAAAAAAAACAGAAAAGAGATACTAGAAGAAAAATAATTAGAAGAGAGAAAAATATTTTAATAAAAAACCACAATTAAAGGCTCTCTTTTACTTCTCACCAAGAAGGACAACTCTCACTCTCTCCTGCTATCTCTTTTCTCATGCCACACTATAGGAGACACACCAAAGATCCCTTTAAATAGAGCATCATATGAGTGGGATGATTGATTCCTACTCAAATTCAAAAACCAACCTTTACCAAAAAATAAGACTTGATAACTACTAAAGGATAAAAATAACTATTCTAGACGGAATAACTAAGTAGAATAAAACTAAGAATAGAATCCTAAAGTCATTAAAACTAATGACCAGCTAAACAAAAATCCTAATTGGATTAGGGCTTGGAATTTCAACATATAGGTCTTTTAGTCTTGGTTTTGTAGTCTTCGATGGTGATGTGGTGGCGGGGAGGGCCATGCCGCACTCCTCACTCTCCCACGGTGCCGCACCCCGCTTCGCCGCCGTCAATGACCTCACACTCTCGAGCTTACTGACATCGACTGCCTAGGCCTCCTCTTAAGGTCCTCAACAATGTCACCGCCCTCGAGCTCACCAACACTAACCGCCAGGGCCTCTTCTTCAAGGTCTTTGTCAGGGTGGGCTCTGGAGGCGCCGTTAGGGTTGGCGAGGTGAGGGACGGAGGAAGAGTTCGCTGGAGTTTTGTTTTGATGGTGAGAGTTCGCGCGAGTCAAGGAGGTTACAAATCCAGCAAATTTTTGTTTTTAATTCTTCTAACCATGTTTAACCATGGTTAATCTTCAAGACAACAGCCGCTAGAATGGGTTGTCATGGCAAATTTTCGTTGGCTAACATGGTAGACTGAGTCTACTAATAATTTCTCTTATGGTGGGGTGTCAACTTGTGCGATGGAAGGAGACATTTAGCAATTCATTGGTTAGTATAGGGGCATCCTGAAAACGTCTGCGTCGAAATATGACTTTCAAATTAAATTATGGCGTACTACTATACGATGTTCTATTTTGCCATAGAAATGTGTCCGCTCAAGAAAAGCTTTAGAAGATCTTAATTGTAAATAAAAAGATTGTTTACGGATAAAAACTAATACAAATTCGTATTTAGATATATAAGAATTATATAAAATTATTTTTTTTTTTAAAAAATAGAATTATGGAGGGCCATTCATTTTTTTTTAAAAAAAAAGAATTATGGAGGGCCATTCATTTCTTGGATATTAAAGCGTACCGGCACGTCTCGGTCTCTTATCCACTCCACCTCTCCAATGGCCTCCTCCCATCACTCACTTCACCTTCCTCTCTTTACCGCCCTCCTCGTTCTTCTCGGCACCCACATTGTCACCCCCTATGACACCTTCGCGGCCACCACTGCCAGCTGCTTTGCCTCCATCTTTAGCTTCGGGGACTCGCTTGCCGACACCGGAAACCTTCTCCACTACCTCGGCGACGATGCCGGCGCACTTGCCCAGCTCCCATATGGCGAGTCATACTTCCATCATGCCACTGGCCGGTTCTCCGATGGGCGACTCATCATTGACTTCATTGGTGTTTAATCTTCCTTATGTCTCCTCCTCCTTCTAAAAGCCATCGTTGTTGATTAAATTTGGTTCCCAAAATGTATCGAGCTAATTATTAATCGAGTTTTGGTGATGGCTGGTGTTAGCACAAGCCTTGGGACTGCCGCTCGTGCCTCCGTATCTGGCCGGAACTAGTGCCCAGGATTTCCGGTATGGAGCGAATTTTGCGGTCGCCGGGGCCACCGCTCTCGACAACGACTTCTTTAGGGCCAAAGGGCTAAACGTTACATGGACGGAGTACTCGTTGGGTGTTCAGTTCAATTGGTTCAAGCAACTGCTGCCTTCGTTATGCTCCACGGATTCGGGTGAGACCAATTTCTTCCTCCCAGTTTTTCTTCTTGTTTTTTTATGTCTCACACTCTCCTCCCCATTTAGTTTTATGTCTAATAAAAGTTCGATGATACGATACACAAACTTCTTTTTTGCTATATGATTTTGTTGGTTTGAATTTACCGAGAACAATTTTTATTGCTTCCACATGTTGACAGACTGCAAAGGCATCATGAGCAACTCGCTTTTCCTCGTGGGGGAGATTGGATGGAATGACCATAGTTACTCGTTTGAACAAGGAAGAACCACCGATGAGATAAGAACCTTCATTCCTAATATCGTTGAAGTCATTAGCTCAGTGATCGATGTCAGTTTAATTTCTCCCTCAATCATCTAACTGTGCCTAGTTTTAGTGGCATTTAGACCCAGCTCGGGTAACACCAGCTTCTTAATTAAAGATCTGTTTGCTTGATTGCTAGGACTTGATCAAACTTGGTGCAAAAACATTCGTAGTACCGGGAATCTTCCCATCTGGATGTGTCTCGACGTACCTTACTGCGTTTCAAAGTGAACATGTAGAAGACTATGATCCAGACACGGGCTGTATCCGGTGGGTTAATGAGTTCTCGGCGTTCCACAATCACCTACTCCAAAATGAGCTGGACCGGCTCCGACGACTTCATCCTCATGTTACCATCATCTATGCTGACTATTACGAAGCCCTGATGAGCATCTTCCATTCTCCACAGAAATTTGGTCGGTATTTCCTTTTTGTCTTCCAAATCTTAATTAATAATTGCTGTGAGTTGTTCTATAATGTCCAAGACTGCGAGCAGCTTGGATAACTTCCAATCTATTGCAACAGCTTAATGTCTTGTTTCCTTTTATTTTTTGTTTTGAATTTTCTCTATACTACATTCAGTCATCTTTTTGAGAGAATGAAATTTGTGGAATTGCAGGATTTAAGAAGGCACCTTTGGATGCATGCTGTGGAGGTGGTGGCCCCTATAACGTCAACTTCCCTTTACCGTGCGGGGATCCAATGACTACGGTTTGCAGACACCCATCGATGTTTGTTTTTTGGGATGGAACGCACCTAACTGACGCGGCTTCTGAAATCGTTGCCCGTGGTTTATTAGAAGGACCATATGCCGATCCTCCCATAATCCAAACATGCTAAAAAAATAGAGTGAAATGCCAGTCAGCTCCAACATGTATTCTACCCAACTAAGTAGAGGAGTTAAGAATGGCTCGCAAGGATGTTGGATCTTATTTTCAAGAATTTATATGATTTTATGGCTAATGGAAAAAATATTGGATATCTCGATCTCAGATTAGATTGACTTCCTTGGCTTCGGTATTAACTGAGGTGAACAATTTTGGTGAAAACTGAGAAATCATTCTGCTCATGCTAATAAAGATCGGTAGTTATAGCAACATTACAGTTAATGCACGATCGGAGTAATTATCACCGTGTGTTGCTCTTGCGGACAGTTATCGCATTGTAAACATGCGGCTGACTGTTATCTTCCAATTAATATACGTCGCGCCCAATCAAGTAACGGATCGATTACTACTCTATATAAAGGGGTGACTCAGGGCTCCTTAAGTAAGCTCATTTGGAGACTCTATACTGTAAGATTTTTTTTTCTACACTATTGTCATACCATTCCGATTTAGGCATAAGAGGGTTTCATGTCGGAAATTTTCTGGTAAGCGGACTTTTTGTAAGTCATCTTCAAAGGCGACAGGTTCTTCTTCATCTTGGTCGCCTTATTTAGTTTGGTTCCCACTGTGTTGCCCAGTAGACAACCCAAGAGGGGGGGTGAATTTGGTACTAAATAAAACTTAGATTCTTTTTAGATAGTCTAATGTGGATTATGAAAGCTTTCTTGATTTTAATCTAAAGAGATTAGTCAAACTATAGAGAAAACAATAGAGAAGAAATGCTCAAAGAACCACAACACAAATACAAAAAAATTTATAGTGGTTCGGAGCCAACCTTGCTCCTACGTCCACTCCCCAAGCCTTACTTGAGAGTTCACTATAATCCTTCGGATTACAGTCGGTTGTTTTACAAGTTCACAATCAAACTTGTTGTTTTTACGAGATCACAACGAACTCGGTCGGTTTTTCACAGGCTCACCGACTAGAATCAATTCGATTGTTTTTCCGGACTCACAATCAAACCCAGTTGGTTTTTCCCGGCTCACCAACCACAACCTTACAATGTTGGTTTTAACTAGTTTACCAACAAACCTCACAACGTTTATTTTAACTGGCTCACCAACAAACCTCAATCCCCTTGATTCAATCCTCTGATTGAATCAAGTAACAAAATCAGAGTTTAAATGTTTAAGAGTTACAGCTTCTAAAGAAAAGCAGATTTAACAATATAAGCAATGTGAAAAGAAAGAAGCCCTCAAACAGATTTTTGCTGAAGGAAGACATGGCTTCTCCTTTTCTGGATCCTCTCTTGAATATCCCAGTGGTTGAGGATCAAATGATCGAGCCTTGAATATGAGTACTTCTGAAATCGATGTAGGGGCAGTTACTCCTCCTTTTACTTTGGAAGGCTCTAACTTTTCTTTGGTGGTTTTAAAACTTGAATGCCCTCGATTCTTCTGTGTCTTCTTGTCTCTCCTAGACTTTTAAACATTTTTCAGAGCTTTACTCCTCGAAATATAGCCGTTGGAAGGAGTGA
>JAOXJJ010000801.1:595235-608137 GCA_025769935.1 Phoenix roebelenii
GATGACTCACGTTCTTCGAGATACGACTCGCTCATGGCATCTTTAGAAGTAATGGCCAGGCGCTCTTCCAGGAGACGACTTGCAACATTCTGGAGTCGACTCGCCAAAAGCGGGAGACAGCTCGCGTCCTTCAGGTGTTGACTCAGCCTCAGTGTATCAGAAACTGACTTTCTAATTTTTCTCATCAGAGTTGACTCGCCCACAGCTGGAGTCGACTCGGCCTCAGAAGCTTTGAAAACTCGATCTTTGACTTGGTCCTCGGAGTTGACTTGGCCTCAGTGCCACAGAAAACACTTCTCTATCTTTCTTGTCGAAGTCGACTCACCCACAGCTGGAGTCGACTCGGTATCAGTTGGCTTGAAAGCGGGACTTCTATCTTTTTGCAGGAGTCGACTCGCACATTGTGCCTCAGAAAATACTTCTCTCTTTGCTCTACAAGTCGGCTCGGCCTCAGTCGGAGTCGACTCGTGCTCTGCACTCAAAAATTCTGCTCTCTGCCAATCCGTCAGGAGTCGACTCGTCCAAGCTGGTAGTCGTCTCGAGAGCGTGCTAGATAGCAGCCTTTGTGCCAGAGTCGACTCGAGAATCCTCGGAGTCGACTCGAGTGCAGGGCAAAGACTAAAATGGTTCCAAACATTGTAGAAACTAGACTTAAAATCTCTGAACCATTTTCTAAGGCATTCTAACACATTTAACAATATATTCTCTGTAACACTCACTTGAATTCATTAGTATAATATGAAATATACTCGAGTGCTTTGAGCTCATCAAAATCAAATAGGGGAACAACAATCACTCAACACATTGGCCTCAAAATTTAGAATGTAGCGGCAACGGTGAACTTGCCACATAAGGAGCCATTTCTTGTTGATCGTACTCAATCTTTTCAGTCTTTGTAATTCATTGTTTTGGTTGTGCAAATGAATGGATGTGATTGCACTAGTACTATGAATCAGTGTTGAGTGGTTATGCAAACGAAGGAGATGGTTGCTCATTTTTTTCTGATATACTGCTTATTTGCTCATTAAATGCTGCCCATTGACAGGAAGCATTTGATCTGCTGCGAATTAAAACCCAACTCCATCTAAGAGGATGCCAACCCAACCACCGCACGCTCTGGACTTCCTAGAAGTGCAGAAAATTTCGGCCATTACTAGGAAGAGCTTGGGACCAGTTAATGATTGCTATAAGTTGCAACATTTGGTGTGAACAGAATGTAAGAATTTTTCAGAGGAATAGTTCCATCTTCTTTGTTCTCGATCGGACTCTTCAATTTTTTCACGAATGGGAACATCTTTGTTAGCCAACTGCGCCGCCACCCCAAATTGTATGCAGTTCGTACATTCCATCCCTTTATTAATGAAGACGATTCTATTGTAAAGGAGCAACTATTGGGTAAGAGTAATACACCGGGACAAACAATTGAAGCACTATAGTGAACGTTCTTATTCCTCAATTTTACACTCTTTAGGGAGATAGCATCTCGTTTCTTGGAGACAAGAATGGCAATGCTTGCATTCAACAGAACAAAGTGAACGAGCTAGTTGAGAATTACACACAAGGATGCTGAATCTAATTCTCAAAAAAATTGATCTGGGAAATGCTCGACATCGAGATCCCATCCCGACATCCAGACGCATGGCCATTCATGCCTGGGGTTGATTCTTGAAGGCTTATTTTGGTTCTGTGACATTTTCATATGTTTAACTTGGGTTAGGATTGTTATTCTTGATTCATATAACCTGTTGACAATTATTCTACAAAGTGGGAAGTCAATGACTATATTGAAATATTTTATTTTTTGAGAGTTTGTTGATAAAATATGCTATTCTTCATCATAATATACAATATAGTGCATAGAATCAAAATTATAATACATTTATTTTTATCTTTAGTCATTTGTTGGCTCCAATTGTTAATATGCGTTCATTCAAAATTAGAAAATTAATTAATAGTAATTAGTCTTAAATCTATGAGATACATGCCACTCATCAATGTTATCTGATATTACTATATTGACCAAGATTTCTAAAACATTATTTCTTTTTTGCAATCTTAAATAAAATAATAATTATCAAATATTAAAGTTTTATCTAAAAATATTAACTAAATTTGGATTTTGGAATTAAATATCGACCAACCTTTTGATAACGTAATCTTTATTTTTTTATGAAATTGAGATTTCAGAATATCTTTGTTATGGTGTTTTCTATTAAATAATAGATTGCTAGTAAAGCTGATGATGGGTCAGATTTGGGCATAAAAAAGGTTAAATTTTACATAGATCCAGCCCAAAATCCAATTAAAAATGAATACAGTCAGTTCTAATTATTAGAAGAGTGTTTTTAATCGCTTTGGAGACGAGCGGTTACGATATTTGAGAGCTTTTGTATAGTACTCGCCTCTCCTCTTTGTACTTTCTCTTTTATAGGCTAAGATTTCTCAATCACCTCCATATGTGGACATTGACTATAAAGCTAACAATGTAAATCTTTATATCTCTTTCTGTTTGCTCTGCTATCTCTAAGTTTCTTTGCAAAGCATTCTCATTTGCTTTTAAAGTACCACAAGTTACTCTACCAGTGGAATTAAATCAAGATACTAGTATATCTCGATATTGCAGGTGGCCACCTATTCAAGATGGCCAGGAGGGTGGTCACCAGCTAGAACATTGCTCTCAGGAGGGCAAGCGACGAGTCTAATGACAAGTTTTTGATATTTTTTCCTTCCTTTTGTTTCTATTTCCAGAAAAAAATTTACATTTTCCTTAAAATCACATGATACTGATTTGAAAAGTTAGTTGACAATGACTGCTTAGCATCCAGCTCATAGCTTAATTATTATATTATTCAAGTTTAGGTATCTTTACCAAAGAAAATGCCATGATTTGGATCTCGACTTGTCATTCGCGAATCATGGAAGAGCACTGCTTTAGCTTCTGGTCATGTGGAATAACTTGTTTCAGGGAGATAATTAATTGTAATAAAGAAAGTCAGCTGTTGAAATCATGCGAATGGAGCATTTACTATCCAAGATACAATCAATTTTGGATCTAGGGTTGCTTCATCCAAGAAGTCTTGGAGTGCGCTGCTATAAATCATCTTTATCTTATAAAAAACATAAAATGTATAGCTAGATCAGATGTTTGCCGGATCCGCGCGCCCTTCATATTTTTTTAATGAGATGAATGGATTAAATCATCCTAGAGAGGTAATGAGAGAGATGGATTAAATCATCTTAGAGAGGTTCGAATACAAAATATTTTGAAGTTGGAAAGAAATCAAAAATAAGCCATCCTAGGTAATGCCATGGAGTGGACTAGCCAACCTGCCACTTAATCAAGCTTTAAAACCCTATATTCCTATGAAAAGCATGTAAAATTAGCTTTGGTTCTCAGCTAAATAAATGCTGGGTATGTTGAGCAATATTTTTGCAAGAAAAAGATCCATCTGCACCACACCAGGTGGAAAGTATAAATCCTATTTTTAAACATTATAGATGGGTGGCTTCTTATGTGATTTGCCACTCCGAAAGCATGACGAGGAGTTGGAGCTGTTGAGAGCACTTCAAAGCTTGTTTTTTTTTAAATTTTTTTAAATATATTTATATGCATAATGTATAAAATATTTACTATACACGAAGTGAGCTGATGATTGAGGACAGAAAATACCATCTCTATCCTTGACGGCCCAAAAATAAAGGAAAAATTGAACACGTTTTGCGTACCTATTTGTGGTATGCATTTTCCCTTGCACAATACCGGTAGAAAACGACAGATACTAGTTGCGCTGGGACCATGAAGTCAATCGCACATTAACATGAATAAAAAAGTCCTCCGTGCATTGCGCTCGAATCGGAACCCGTTTGTTCCCTGGCTCATATTTAACTATTTTACAGCAGAGCCGAACCACAAGAGTTGCTGTCTTCTACAGTCGTTGAGGAGAAAAACTAACGACAAAAGCCTTTAAGCCCTCAACGGGCTGCCTCGGAAAACACCACCCCGCCCCCTTTCCCTTCCGATCCACTCCACCTCTCCAATGGCCTCCTCCACCAACAAATCCACCGCCACCGTCTTCTGTAAAGCGATGATCTTGCTTCAACTCCCTCTCTTTGCCACTGTCTTCATCTTTCTAAAAGCCAGACCGGCCACCACCTGCTACAATTCCATCATCAGCTTCGGGGATTCGATCGCCGACACCGGGAACTACCTCGTTGACTTCGGCGAGAAGGCCGGCCCAGTTGGCCATCCCCCATATGGCAAGACCTACTTCCGCCGCCCCACTGGCCGGTTCTCCGATGGGCGAGTCATCATTGACTTCATTGGTATGCACTCCTCTCCTCTCCTCTCCCTCCGTAGAGTAATTAATCAATCTTGGTTAGAATTTCCAAATTGTGATGGTGGATGCAGCTCAGGCCATGGGGCTGCCGCTCGTGCCGCCGTATCTTGTGAGAACCAGCAAGCAGGATCTCCGGTATGGCGTAAATTTCGCGGTCGCCGGGGTTACCGCGCTCGACGGCAAATTCTTTAGGGACAAAGGGATGGCTCTCACATGGCCCCAGTACTCGTTGGCTACGCAGATCCAGTGGTTTAAGGAATTGCTGCCTTCTCTCTGCTCCTCTAAATCAGGCAAGTCATCTCTTCTCAATGCTAAATTTTCTTGGCTTGGTTCACGACAATTTTGATCTTATTGGGCATCCATAGAGAGCCAGCCTAAGGACATGAGATCAATGGATATCCCAATCACGCAACTAGGTGACGCGGTTGAATGATTTATTGGAGGGTTATGTCTCCCTTCCTTGATCACACCAATATAGGGGATAGGGATACTGCAGGCAATTTCCGGTGCGTCTAGACATCCGGTTATGGTATCCGAGGGATATCCTGAATATAATGATAGATACAGCTAGCTGAATGATATAATAGCTGAAAGAAAGGCTAACTTAATCCAGCCTATTCTTTTATATCCGACACATGCTTGTTGCCTTCCACGGCAACAATAGCCGCTGCCGGATCTAGAAAAAAAAATCAAAATTCTTTAAAATCTGTGAGACATGATCTAACAGTTGATGTTGCCAAATAAGATCGATCATTTTTCTCATGTAAAGTCAATTAAAATTCATGTAATGCCTGCCGGATTTACCTACAAATAATATCGTATTCTAATATATTCTGCCCCGCGGTCTCAAAATCAATAAAAATGATTATTATGCTCATTTATATATTTAGTTGTTTTACAAAGACAATTTCTAAAATTGAAATGAGAAAAAAAACGTGTACCATGACTTTTACATTTAACATACGAACATATTTCTGATTATTTTCTGAAGTCAAGTCTCCTGCATTAGGTATTGAGATGATGTGTATTGAATTAAAATGTAATATTAACTTGACCTTTTTAATTAAAACCAATTCGGAAACCAACTGGTCCACCAAATGTTCAAGTTGGGTTTGCACCAGAAGATTCGGAGCTAAAATATGCCCCACTAGTCATGTCTCTCAGTAGCTATAATCTCAAACAAAAAATACATAAACTGCTAATATGCTTCTTTACTTAAGAATATCGTTCTATATTACTAATGCAAGAGGAGAGAGAAATATATTAAAAAAATAAATGAAAAATATCAAAAATCAACATTTCTCTTGATCCTTGAGTGCAGAGAATTCCAGAACGAGAGAAAACATAAGTTTAGTAACTATCTCATTTCATCCTTTATAAATAGTTTCTGTAAACTCTCATTTTCTAATAAAAGGCAGGTGGCTTTGCCTTCCTCTTCATCACCAACAAAAAAAAAAACAGAGAGAAAAATTATCTTACTTTGCCTGTCCCTTATCCAATCATCGGCTTCCACATCCCCGGTGAACAGAGTAGTGATCTATAGCAGGTGGGGTGATTGGTACTTCTTCATTCCAAACTGTATCTTATGAATTAAAATTTCTTAAATTGGTGCTCTCTTTGAAGAGAGTCTATCCAAAACTATTTGAGCAAAGGGGGATTGATCCATTGAGTCTTGCTCCTTGCACGCATCGGCAGACTGTGAAAGCTTCTTCAGCAAGTCCCTTGTCCTCATGGGAGAGATCGGAGGAAACGACTACAACCACCCATTCGCCCAGTTAAAGGCCATAGACGAGATACGAACCTATGTTCCCAGCGTCATCAACATCACTAGCTGGGCTATCAATGTGAGCCCACTTCTCTCTCGATCTTTTTTTCTGCTGCTAGATCCCATATCCATCTGAGATTTGGTGGCGGCACAACCTCTACTTAAATTTGTACTGAGGCTCTCAATTTGATTTGCTAGAGCTTGATCGAGCTTGGGGCCAAAACAGTGGTAGTACCAGGAATTTTCCCACTTGGATGCGTCTCGGCGTATCTTACGGTGCACCAAAGCGGAAGAAAAGAAGACTACGACCCACAGACAGGCTGTATCAAGTGGTTGAACGAGTTCTCTGAGTACCACAACAGCCTTCTCCAGACTGAGTTGGATCGGCTCCGAAGACTTCACCCCCATATCACCATCATCTATGCCAACTACTACGACGCCGCCATGGATATCTACCGTCATCCACTCAAATATGGTGGGCATTCTTTTTTTTGTTTTTCTTCTCTTTGCACATCTCCATTATCACGCTTTAACTTATAGCATGACAGATTGTGATTAGGCTACCACATATCACCCCTAAGTGCAGCTTAAATAAGTTCTTCTGGGCTAGTGTTAAGAGTTCTGCAGCCTTATTGGACGTGGGAGCTGCCCATAGACCCCAGCCACCTCTGATTTTGGGCATCTATGCACTGGAAATTTTGTTCTTTAATTTAAAAGGAGGTTGGCAGGCCATGGGTTATATTAACGTGAGGTAGCCTTCCCCAAATAACTCTTGATTAATGGGGCGATTTGAGTAGATATCTCTGGTACCCCTCTTGTGATAAATTTAATGATGCATGCTGAAGTGTTTAGCACAAACTTTAGAGTTACCTATCAGAAAACTAAAGTAAGATATGCAATAAAAGTAAATCTAGCAAGATATGCAATAAAAGTAAATCTAGCATAACTTCAGTCCTTCAAGACCATAGAGTTTCACGAAAAGGGCTAGGGATTAGAAAATAATGGATAAGCGAGATACATCTTGCAAGCCGCTATAATTACTTCGTACTTTGTGTGGTTTTCAAGTACTTGTGTTTATAGGTATGTGTTATATGTTATCTAATAGCTAATAGAAAAACAATTTCTGCTGCACTTGTTCAACAATAGATGATGGTTATATTAGTAGATAGCATCCAACAGTTGGTGCAGTTTGTCATATTGGTTTGAAATTTTGAAGCACAGGTGATTACTTGTGATCGGTAATTAATCATGTGGCGAATTGCTAAACAGCAGGATGAATTAAGCATATCCTTATTAAATAGATGGAACAACTAATATTAGTGGATTATATGTGATGGTTTTGAAGCTGAGTGAATGACATTGATGTGGTTGCAGGATTTGATGCACCTCTAGCTGCATGCTGTGGAGGTGGTGGTCCGTATAATTTCAACCTCACTGTAATGTGTGGAGCTCGAGAGGATACGGTCTGCAGCGATCCATCGAAGCATGTATGTTGGGATGGAATGCACCTAACCGACGCGGCTTATGAGATTATTGCCCGTGGCTTGTTACAAGGATCATATGCCTCTGCTCCTATAACTCAAGCTTGCCTTCTGCTGGAGCCAGACGTCCCTCAACTCCAGCGTGTATTTTAGCCAAAAGAAGATCATTGTGTTTGAACATGGACAGCAATCCGTTCCTTGCCCGGCATGGATGGTTGCTGAATATGCTGTTCCTCATCAAGAAACTAGCTTCTTTCTGTATTCTTTTCATTTTCTAATATCTCTAGCTAGCTTCCAAAATACTATGCTGATATCCTGATATTTGCTTGTGAGGAACTCAATTTTTATTGTAGATGCTCCTCGCAGTCCATGTCGTGCAATTTAGTGCTGATGCGCGCTACTTCCATTGGAGGTTGGACAAGATTCTGTTTCTTGAAATGTTAGGTCCATGGCTCCAAACTTACTGTGATGGCAGCCAAACTTCTTCTTTATGAGCAAAATATGCCTCGGCAATTGACTACTGCATCACCCATTTGGAAGAAGGTTTCGGTTTTTGGTTATTGAGAGCTTCGTTTTTCATTTGAGATCATTGAACATGAGCTGCATGTGAGAACGTTGGGTTTATAAAAGATTTAGTTCAGTGGCAATTACGAAGTCATGTCTTATGGCTTGCACCTTGCTTTCTGTTCTCTCGGATGAATGCCAATGATCTACTGAAAATGTAACCACAAATAGTTAAACAATCATAAATTCTCAGAATCTATAAAGAAAAGAGAACTTGAGCGTTCTTATGCCATGTTGAGAATAGGCTGTACAATGTGGTTATATATCTCTTTCCTATCAGAGAGAAATTCTAAGGAAAACAATGAAAATTCTCAACCGGGCCCATCCTCTTTTTCCTTTGCTCTTTCAGGTTGAGGGCATGGATATTGTGGTTGTTTCGGCCATGTACAATTAGCAGCTACAGTCATGCATGCCAAAAATTGTTATAGTTTTTCAAGTGGAGAACCTGATCGAGCTCCAGCTACAACACATGCTCTCTATAATAGAAGCTGAAAAATTTGTATTATAAATAAGATAATTTTTTTATTCTATTCATGGTATTAGTATTCTTTATATACAAGTTGAGCTTTTTGATTCATAAGATTAGATATAGTAGAATATAACAACATAAATTTTTAATTATAAAAAAAAAATAGAGACCAAATATAGGGAGCACTTCTGGGAGGACTTCTAAGACTCCTTCAAGCTATTGATCATATGCAAATCAAGGGTGCAGAAGTCTTGCATGCAGCCACATCAGCAAAGATCCGTGGGGAGGTTTTTTTCTATGTTTATCATAGCATTTTGTTTAGGACTTCAAGTTTATTTTGGTCTTTCATTGTAACTAGGAGCCCTAGGGTTTTGAGTCTATAAAAGGAGCTGTAGGAGGCCACTGTGAGGCATCTCAGAGTTGAGTTGAGTTTAGTTCTCTTGTGAGAGAGTCGGCCGAAAGGCTTGGGCGGCATTGTGCCAATTTCGGTCCTTAGATCTTGCGTTCTAGGATTTGGGATAGTGGTTGATACATCAATCTCCACTAGATTGGGCTAGAAAGAGATTCTTTCGATCCTTTGCTAGATTTTTTTTAGTTTTTTTTTATTGTTCTTTTTTGTTTGTTCTTCAATTGGAGTGGAATAAAATTCAGTTTCGTTTTATTATTGATCTTTGTATTGAGTTGTTCCACCGGCGTTACCTACAATTGGTCCATAATCAATAGCTTCTTCAAGGGCGCACGCCAAGGAGCAAGGCAAAGGAGCTTGGTGTGGGGCTTGGGACCGTGAGCCCCCATTAAATAGTAAAATTTTAAGTTTTGACATAGGTACTAAATTTGAATGTAATAACCAGATTTCATAAATTTTGAAGATCATTTTAAATTGATATATTAATAATATGCATGCAATATATAGTAATTATGATATCTACAATCATGTATATTATAATGAACGATATTATGCATGATTATGATATATGTCGGTCAACGATCAGCGCAGCAAGCGATTGATTGCAGTTAAGGTTCCGAATGCCATTCAACCATGTTGGACCGGTGGTGAAGGAAGAGATGAGCGGCTATCTTTAGAAGACTTCACGTTGGAATCTCTATGTGATTTGATTGATGTGATAATTTACGATTTTTGAAGACCAGATCTTTGTGACCACCACGACGTGGCCCGTTCTGGGCCGTGTGACCGAAGTGGTGATAACATATCCTATCCTGTGCGCTTTTTTTTTTTTTTCATGGGTTGCTTATACTGTTCTTGTGTGAACACAATCAACTGCATCACTAGCAATAAAGCTACACAAAGCAAAGAAAATAGAAGACAATTGGATCTAAAGTAATCCTGCCAAATGATGAGCAGCAAATGAGGTGACTCAGTCAGCAGCCTAGTTCTCCTCTTGAAGGACATGCTTGGCTTGAACCTCACAGCACTCCTGCAGCATGCGTCATGTGTCGCATAGAAGGGTGCTCTGCCTCCTCCGGCCCTCCTCTCGTAGACGCTCAATCAATGAGGCTAAGTCCTCTTCCAGAATAATGTAGTTTGCCTCCAGAATATATCTCGCATAGAAGAGCCCCTCCCATGAAGCTCTGAGCTCCACCCTAAATGTTAATGCCTCGAAGAAACAATATCCTCCCATCGCAATCAGTTTGGAACCATGATCTCTAATTATAGATGCTCCAAATCCTGTGCTTCTTCGCAGCGCAGATCCTCCATCTTTTAAATGGATGACTGAGACCTTTGCGTATGCCAAACATGTTGGATTTTGTATAAAAGGCCCCTATTCTTCCGGCGGCGGCAATCCAATAGCGCACTGTCTTCTGTATATAAAAAATGCCAACAAGGCATCACTGAAGATCCCACTTTGATGGTAATAGCCAAATGCACCGGGACAAGAAAGTTAAAATAGTATCTATCTTGTTTGCCATCCATGGATCCTGTTATGGACGCATAAATGTGAAGGAACATGAAAGGGAAGGGCAAGTAACCAGTTTTGACATATCGCTCTCACTTGAAAATACTGTCACAAATGGCTATTTCAAAGAGAAAAATGCTCCTAGGCATCACTTATAAACATAAAATAATATTATTGGACACGTAGATAATTTAATATTGAAATCTTGTGCTACATCAATTGTTTTATGCCACGTTGTAAGAAAATTATTCATATGCGCATAACAACTCATGTTAAAGAGGGGCATTCTTCCACCTCTATTCCCCTTAAGAAAAACTAAAGAGAGGGTGGGCCACATTGGAGGCTGTTACAATCAAATGAAATGGACCTGACACCAAGCATAGCCAGCAGTTAAATCATATCAATTGCTTATAGCATTCCATTTTATTGTACAATCGGAATCAAAATTTGTTATTTTACCAATAACTTTACTCTCATGAAAGATATACCTCATCTTGTAGATCTGTGGTTTGGAATCTCTCTAGCTTCTTCATGTCAAATTTCAATAACCCATCAGTGACCAAGACCGGCATCACTCGAAAATGGAAAGCAAACCATGTAAGTCGGGGCTGGCAATTTAATTGAGGATGTTGAGTTAGAGAGGATCCAAACTGACTTCTGAAATAATTCTAATTTTCTTTTACGAAAAGTGAAAAAAATTTGTAGGCCATCAAGTTGGATACCTACAGGAGATCTCTTTTATCCATGATGAGCATGGATTTCGGAGGTATGATTCTTGTTGCTTACAATTAATATTGGTTGATTAATGATCAAAGAGGATCATTGGATCTGTGTTAAACCATGTATTACTTGCTTAGTTATTTATTTGATATCCAGTTCTTGGCCTAATTCCCACAACAATATCATTCCCTTCATGCCGCATATTGGCTAAGTAATTGCAAAGAAGGTGCAGTCTAGTTCATGAGATTCTTAGCACTGCAAGGTTTGAGAAGGATCGATTGTATGCAGTCTTACTCTCGTATGCAAAAAGGTTGTTTTTATATTTCAATCCCATAACATCCAGTTCCCTTTGGATTCACCCTCACTGTCGCGCCAAGATAGACATTAAATTGGGAGATATCACAAATCTCCGACAAAATAAAATAGAGATTACATCAAGCATCTATAAAACAGAAAATGGAGCACACCACAAAGCTCAGCAAGCAAACACACTCTGCTTCATCTAGTCCCTCAAAAGTGCCTCAAATATGAGTGGACACCAGGTCATATGGTTTCCCTCGGGTCTAACTCAAGAAAAACAAATCATCAAAGTTCATACTTCTGAAGCCATCATGGTCAGAGTTACATCCCAGTATTATACGCCAACAACATACATCCAGCACAAATGTTTGTTGCCATCAAAATCAATTACTAGATCGTTTTTGAAATTAGTGTTCATCAGGAGAGTTATTCTGGCTCATCTTGGATAAAATCGTTGGCAGCCCTTTTATAGATTGTTCTGCTAGAGGTGCTGAAGACTAAGAGGATGAAAATCTTTTTCTTTAGATCAGTTATGTGGAATGATGGTTCCATTGAACCATTTTTTTGTTTTGCTTTTTCTTTGGATGAAAAGCTATCGAATTTTAATGATTCATGTCCCGGTTTTGAGCTTCTTCTTTGCTCATTTCGGTTTGAATCTATCTGGTTTTCTTGTTAGTTGAAGATGATCGACTTCAGATGTCCTGGTTTTGGCTAGTCTGCACTTCGGTTGGGTTTGGAATTCCTCTGTCAAATTGCCTCCATGTTGTTTATGTTCTCTCCCCCTCATACTTGTAACTGCTGAACTGATCGCATCTCCTTTGCCTACTTTCTTAGCCAACCTTTCCATGAAGAAAAAAAAAAAAAAAGATAGCGTTCATCAATCCATCACAATCATGGAGGCATCAATCTAGACTATTCCATTTAGCGTAAATATATAGTTGACTCAAACAATATATATAGCATGCTAGGCAAGGTACGCCGTCTTGGTACCGAGCTCCGAACTGGTGCCATTCTATCATTATGTCGGCATATTTGGTATGGAGGCCAATTTGGTATACCGAAGGTCGATGTGCCCTTTGTACCATTTATCGATATCGAACTAGTACAATACGGTATGTTCCGTACTGTTCTGTTCAATATATGATTTGTATCATGATTCCAAAACTTGCTCACCTCTCTCATTATGGCCAATTATTTTAGGACACGAGTAATATAGAAATTATCACAGCAGAACAATCTTTGGTCATTGCCAACTACTTAATAAGTCCTAGCGTCAGATATTTATCATTTTCTCGTCAAGCTATCCATCATTTCTGAAATAGAAGAGCACCCATCTTTTCCAAAGTCTGT
>JAOXJJ010000801.1:632137-657415 GCA_025769935.1 Phoenix roebelenii
ACACACCCTAAAACTTAATATTCATAGCATTGTGCAAACCATGCTTGGCTTAATCTTCAAAATTTCAAATACTTAATGTAGTTTGAATGATAAGCTCAAATCAATGGTTGGCACTGAAGGAGACACCTATTAACACTTGCCTTAAACTAAACCTTTTTGACTAATGTTATGGGGATGGCAGCCTTCATGTGTTGTTCTGCAGCCTCAATTGTGCTCGAGGCTGTGGTGTTGTTAGCTATTAAATAGCATCAATCGCACGTTAATTCCAAGATCTAGTAGGTCGTATTTGAAGCTCATAATTCATTACCGTTGTTTGCTTAGAAGTGATTGAGGAGGGTGATTGCAGGATTCGAGAAACCTTTTGATGCATGCTGTGGAGGTGGCGGTGTCCATAGTTGTTGCTCCATACCGTGTGGAGATGAAGGTGCTGCAGTCTGCAGCGATCCATCAAAGCACATTAGCTGGGACGGAACGCACCTAACGGAGGCGGCTTACAAGGCAATTGCTCGTGGCTTATTAGAAGGATACACCGCTCCTCCCATGATCCGAGCATGCCCTCACATAGAGCAGCATACTGCTCTTCTCCGAAACGCTTCCATCCGACCACCTGCACAAGCTTACAGTGCTTCTGTTTAGTTAGAATAATAATAGCAATCACTAAAGTAATGATAATATATAGAAGTAATTGCATTAAAAAAATGCAGCACCGTTGTTCTGAAAATGTAAAAAAGTTGATGCCCATTAGATATGAAATCTTACACCTCATATATATATATATATTTATCTACAGTGCATATCACACAACTTGGTAATCCGGCTGTTTGCCGTAGTAGGTATGCACTTTCCTTCTTGTGGTAGATTATTAAGAACAATATCTATACACTGTTTGACAGGAATCACTTGGCTGGTGTTTTCTCTTGTTGCTGTTCTTTATTTATGTAAATGATAAATTGATGGAACCAACATACCGCAACAGGATGGGATGGTGACACTTCAACTACATTTTTTTTTCAGAAGGGTTTATTACAAATTGATGATAATTATTCTGATAAGCAGTCTAAGTGACTTGACTCCAACATTACATTTTCTTTTTCACCGTATTGTTGATTAGGACCACCAAATTTTAATGAGAACCGGCATTTGACTTGTCGTAATTATCATCCAATTCCGACCTGACAATTGGATGAATGACAAAAATGATAGAACCAGCGAACCACCCATGTACCAAAGTCAAATATTTCATTCAAGTCAGGTTGCCTTACCAACCCCGTCACCCAACCTAACTTAAAGGTTTCAACAAGTTAGGTAGCGCATCGTTCTCAGAACCAAATGGAAGAAGAGCATGAGAGTAGCGATCGAAATTTTGGACTCCATTTTATGAGCTTGGTATCCTGAACAAAAGCCTACCGCAGAAAAGAAGCACGAAAGCAGGCCATTCGTGGACACAGCTCCTAGCTTTTTATTAATAATAATTAATTATACTAGTCACCACAAAGGATATATCTGTTTAGTTTTTGTTATTGCCACCAACACTTGGAAAGCGAGTGTTGACCATTGATAACATCATATGAGCATCATTCCTGACCTCATCTTTAGACAAGAGAAGCGACTCTAGACTGATGAAGGGGCAGCGAGATTAGACAGTATGGTAGCATGGGAGGGTATAGTTTTCCCTTTCCTTTTTCATTGCTTCGGAGAAGAAATATACGAAACTCCTCCTCCTTTCATTAATGGAGTATAGGCAAGATCCAAAATACAGCATACACCAGCACGACTGGGCTTTTGAAATCAATCCAAAAATAAAGCCGATGTATTATCAGATTTGTGGGAAATCTAATTACAAACTTCACGATCGACTCGGACGGCTCTGATACTATTTGTCATAACCCATAATCTCGTTCAAAAAAGCTAGTTAGAAAATATTATTTAATTTCTTAATTCTGTATAAGTACCCAAGATGTATCCAGCGGATAGCCAATGTGGGACTAAATACTATTCTAAACATATTTTATATAAGCAGCCTCATCAATGGTTGTCTTTGGAAAATAAAAGTTAGCAGCTCCCTGATTTAAGGATTAGGGGGAAAAAATATTTTATTAGAAACTGAATCATGGGAATTAAGATAGCCTTGTGCGTCTCAACTAGGTTGGTATTCGACATTTAGCAATCGTAGATTGTATGCGGTGCATGTTATGGAGAACTATTGCAGCTAATCTAAAACATGACTTGACGGATATGAGCAAATCCATGTTTGGCAAAGGGAAGTCATCTTTTGGACAAGTTTTATTTAGGTCTAAAAAATCAACACAGCAGTGGATTTGCCCATTCTTCTTGACAGGGACTATGTTTGTCAACCAAATGGGGTGTTGTGTGGGCTTCATGAAACCAACCTTCAATAGGTTCTCATAACTAATTAACTCCGTCTTTCTTGCAACACAGCCGTTGGTTGGGCGAAATAACAGCTCAGTGTCACATTCTTCTCCTACTCTTGGACTTGCAGGGTACTTGAATTTGTTTTTGTTCTGAATTAAAGATTAAGATGAACTATTTGGCCATGGAGGTGTAACATTGTTTTCCATGTCGGTATCGGACACAACACATTTTCTTCTCTCCTCTCCAGGCAGTCCACTTGACAAATATTCAAAGGGGAGAAATCTGTGCTGCCCGTGGCACTTTATCTAGTGCCGATGCATAAGAGAAAAATGAATGTTTATTGACAAAAAAAAAAAAAAACAATGCCCAAATCCTTTTTATGTATGTACACAGACACATCCATACATACATACATACATTGAGGATATCTTCCCATATGGCATAAGTCCTCCCTTTTTCGGTATTCGGCAAAAATTTGAGAGGTTATCCACCACGTAGGAGATATCTCCCACAAATTCTATAACCAAATGGCACGTTTAAGCATGCAATTGGGTTTGGCATGTCATTTTGATGCCTTAAGCAGACGGTACTTTGTCTAAAATGCATGTGCCAAACTTGACAAGGTTGTAAGATGTTGCAGCATTATAGCCATTTGTTATAATGGCCTCTACGAAGTTTTCTCATCTAAAATCATGAAACCTAAAGGCCCATTTAGTGTTGCATTTTTTTATTTTTCTTATTTTCAAGAAATTGAAAAAAAAATAAACTAGACTAGATAACATCTCTCATGAAGCTCCATTTTTAAGAAATTGTTTGTACATTCTTGAATGCTTTTGAAAGCAGGGATTTAAGTGAAATTAAAGACAAGGAGCAGCAGAAGTCCTGTGCTATCAAATAATGCCATCAACATGCCATATTACCAAAATTCAAACTTGTTGCTATGAACTACGCAGCAAACTGTTATCGATCCTTGAATTCTCAGAGGAAAAAGCTCACCATATATTCTAGTGCACCGCTGTTACCTTTGAGTGCAATTCTGTTAGAGTTTTTTTACAAGCATGCCCTTCAAAATATATAAAATTATATAAATACCTTTATAAAGTTTCTATTTGCATATATAACGTTATAATTTTTTTTATATATATCTACCCATAAGAGTATTTCAGTTATTTTAGTTTTAAACCGTTTATTTTTTAATAGTGGAGAGGGAGGCCCAGGTGTCCCTAGCCATCCTAGATGTATCCAACCCAACAATCTCAATGACCTCCACAGCCTGGTGGAGTGCCCGCTCTACAATATACCTCAACGATGCCCTCCTATCCTTGAAGACTTTGGCATTTCTATCCAACCAAATATGATACGCCAAGTAGATGGCAGCAATACCCCACCTAGTAGTATGCGGGGATCGTGTGGCAACCCTCACCTATCGAAGGAACTCCTCCACCACAACACCCGATACTAATATGGGGAATGATGCCCTCCTCCACACCTAAGCTACCCGCGAGCACTCAAACAACACATGGCTGATAGTCTCCACTGAATTTGGGCGGTCCCCACACATCAGAGAAATTTTGAGACTCCTCCTGACTAGCAAACTCCTAATCGGTAGGCAGTCCCAGAATACCTTCTAGATGAATAAAGCCACTTGGGGATGAACCCGCAATCTCCAGACCCAGCTACGATCACACTGCCTAGACACCTCGCCATCCCTCACCGCTTATAAGTCTGCCGCACGCACCCTGGCCGATCCCATCGCCGCCCACACCAGCCTATTCGGTACGCCTTGAAGTAGTAGGATGGCAAGCACCCTCTCAGCTAACTGTGCCTCGAAGGTCTTCCTGATCAAGACTTCGTTCCACCGACCCCCTCCGGCGACTGTCAAATCACTAACTTTGAGCCCGACTAACCTCACCGAGTCCACCAACGTCGGTATCCTACAAAGTGGTGACTCTATCACCCACCTGTCCTGCAAAATATTGACAGACCACCCATCTCCAATCATCCACCTGATCTCCGATAACACGGACCGGGCGGAGGAACAAATCTCTCTCCATATGAATGAACAATTGTGACAAGCACTGAACTCCACCACGGTCATGTATGCACCATACTTTGCCCTCAGCAAGACACTCCACAAACTATCCGGCTCCAGTATGAGCCTAGCGGCCCGCCGCGCAGCTAGAACCTCCCACCTCGCTTGCAAGGACTACACCCCCAAACTTTCCTGTCTGAGTGGCTGACACACTACCTCCCATGCCACCAGGTGAATGCCTCTCCTACCCGACTGCCTGCCCTACATAAAGCTCCTGAACAGCTGCATCAGAGACCTCAATAGAGAAATCGACACTAGCGTGTTCGCCAACAAATACACAGGTATCGAACTCAACATTGATCGTACCAGGATGATACGCCCCATAATGGAGAGAGAGTCCATCTGCCATCCCTCCAGCCTACTTCTGATACTCATCTCGACGTCGGAGCAGTCACTACGCCTGAGCTGCTGGCCGACGATAAGGACCCCAAGATACCTCATCGTGCCCTCCTGCTTGCCCACACCCAGAATCTCTTTAATGGAGGCTTTGATCTGTGACCGGGTTCTCGGGCTAAAGCAAATAGCTGACTTGGTCCTATTGACCAGCTGACCGGAAGCAGAATAGTAGCTATCAGGATATCTCGGACCACCTTCGCAGCCCTCCGTGTCACTTGAACCAGCAACAAGCAATCATTGGCCAAAAAGTAAGTGGGAGATCTAACACGACTCCTCCGCCGGTATGTACACCTCCAATACCTGATGCTCTGTCGCATGTCGAAGTTCCCTGGATAATGCATTTGAACAAAAAATGAAGAGCAAGGGGGGCAGTGGACAGCCCTGCTGGAGGCCAGTCGTCGATTTGAATAACTGTGTAGGTGTGTCGTTCACAAGATGGCAAATAACAGAGAGGTCGCACACCCCATAACCCAGCCAATCCACTACTCATGGAAACCGTAACACTCCAAAAACCACCGCAGAAAGTTCCAACTCATTCTATCATAGGACCTCTCCATATCCAGCTTGATATCCATCAAGCTCCTCTGACCCGAGGCTTTCTTAAGATCTAACATAAACTCTTGGGCAATAAGAATGTTATCTATGATGCTTCGCCCACCCACGAAGGCCCCCTTCTCTAGATTGATGAGTATAGGTAGAATGCCATGCAGCCTGGCAACAAGAACCTTAGCTGTAATCTTGTACAGAGTTGTACACAAACTATTGACTGATAATGGCTCATCTCCATAGCATCCTGTCACTTCAGGATCAAAGTAACAAAAGTCCTCTTCCACTCTGCTGGTAGGACTGCCAAGCTGAAGAACTGCTGTACTGCCTCCACCACATCCTGACTGATGATCGACCATTATCTCCTGAAGAATAATGGAGAAAATCCATCTAGTCCCGAAGCCCTATCCTCCCCCAAAGACCACAGAGCCTCCCTAACATCATCAGCAGAGACTGGCATGATCAGCACTACATTCTCTTCCTCTGAAATCCTGGCAGAAGGAGATGGCAACGTAGGCAGGCCCGCCCTAACCAACTGGTCTGTCCATCTGGATCTGAAAAACAACTCCAACTCCTGCCTGATTGCAACCGGATCCTCCATCACCTGGCTGTCTAACCCCCTGATTTTGTTCCTCTGCCTCCTGTTGATAATAGACTGATGAAAAAATTTGGTGTTTCTATCACCCTCCCTGATCCACTGAACTCTAGACTTCTGCCTCCAGAACGTCTCCTGCTGACGAAGAAATGAGTCATGGGTGGACAGGTGTGATCTAAGCTCCTCCAACTTCACTAAAGACAACCCTCCTCCCTGTACCTCCTGCGTCTGCAACCTGAAAATATTCTCCTCAGCCTCCTCCACCCTCCTAAAGCTGTTGCCCACCTCATCCCTGTTCCACCACCGCAGGCGCCGTTTGGTGATCTCCAATTTACGAAAGACTGTGTATATAGCATTACCCCTAACAGGAACTCGCCAAGCCTCACGGACCACCTCCCAAGAACCAGAGTTTTTTAAATCTAAATAGGCAATGAAGAGGAAAAGTGGAAGAGATACTAACCAGAATCGAGCAGTAATTTGAGGCGATCTGAGACAAATGACTCACCTGGTAGTCTGGAAAGCTCTGCACCCAATCCCCTATGGCGAAGACTCTGTCAATCCGTTTTCAGACTCTGGCCTACCTTTGTCGATTGTTGCACCAAGTGAACTTTGGGGGCCAACGAATCCAAGATCAACTAGACTGCTGCTCGAGATGAAGTCCTGGAACTCTCGAACCTCCCTCTTGTTCACGAAGGGCTTCCCCCACATCTTCTCTTGTAGGCCATCTGTACAATTGAAATCTCCTGCCATCTCCTGCCACCATCAGTGGGTGACCCTGCTGAGTAATTTTAGCTATCTCCTCCCACAAAATCCTCCTCTCTCTAAAGTTCGTACTAGCATATACCGCGGCAAGGACCTATGGCCTGGCCGTGCCAACTGAGATCACCATCACCACTTGTTGGTCGTAGACATTAAAAATGTCTAGATCACCACACCTTCATCTCCATGCAGCGATAATCCCACCTGATAGGCCATGGGACTCCATTGCATAGAAGCCCCACGACCTAGGAAAGGTTCTTCTCGCCCATTGTAGACTTCTACCAGATAGCCGGGTCTCGAATAGGACAAATATCTGGATGGATCATGGATATGCACCAATCTATGGAAGGCCGGGGCCAATGAAGGCTTTTCCGCCCTCGATAATTCCACAGTAATATCTTCATTGGATAACCAGAGATGTGGACAGGATCCCCTCCCCAAACCCTGCTTCTCGATTTCCACTCTGCTCCTTCCACTCCTCGTTCGACCTGTTCTCACCCTCAGCACCCTGCAGAGCACGCTTCAAAAGGCCAAACAGCCTCACGTGTGGAGAAGAAGTAGAAGAAGACACCACCCCTCCTCCCTGGTTGACTGAAGGACCCACCATAGGAGAGTTGTGCCGGCACACTAATGCAGGTCCCGGCACGCATACAGGGCCCTCCAACCCCTGGGAGCTATCCCCGGCCGTGCCTTCACCCAAGGTACCCATGGAAAGCATCTCCACAGTCGTAGGTGTGCCTGTCGAGGCGGTGAAAGGGGAAGGAGAGGAATACCCACCCAGGGAGGACGAAGACCCCTCCATGGCCGGGCCCATCAGCCCCTGGTTGCCCGCCACGGCTGATCCGCCTGCCGGAGAAGGAGGATGGGAGGATGATGGACGTTGGCCCGATGGCGAGGATGAGGACGAGGACCCACACGCCGCCGGCCGCACGGACCCCTGATGGCACTGGACCCAGCTAACCGCCGGTTGTGCCAACTGATGGCTTCGATTGGCCTCGTCCCCACCGGTCACCGCGTCATGGGTGGAGACCACTGGCCGGTCGTGGCACCCGTGGTGGCCCCCGTCCACCCGGACCTCCGCGGACTGATCGAGGGTGGCAAGACCCGCCTTCCTCGACTCAGAGAGCCCCAGGCCCCGTGTTCTAGCCACTTAGCGCGGCCGGCTTGGGCCCACGCCAAGGTCTGGTGAGGCCGGGCCCACCCTAGCAAACACCATGCCCCATTATAGGCCGTGGACAGGACCAGTTGGCCCAACATCTTATGCTGGTTCCTTGCTCTGCAGGCCCACCCGGCGCAGGCTGGTCGGTACCGCGGCTGCTCGGGTTGGCCCAAGCCCGTTGCTCCCATACCCGCCCGCCTCTCCAACTCTAGGTGGGATGTTGGCCCGATTACGCGCCTCCGGGCTTAGCCCCTGCCCACGGCCCGCGACCAACTGGCCCACCCAATCGCCTCGGGTGGGTTCTGGCTCAGTGACTCGCCCGAGTTCGCCCACTGCCTTCATCCGAACCTCCACGGCATCCACCGCTACTCCCTTCTCCGGCGAACTCCGTCGGGCGACCCTGGACGAGGTCTGCCAACCCTCCAGGTCCAGAGCGTGGTTGGGCGCCTCCAAGCTAGCCCCCTCCAGGCGTGCCAATGGCCTCGGAGCCCTCCTCCTTCCCTCCGCTGCCTGTGCCATTGCTTCCTTCGACCGATTGTTCGGAGGCCCTCCTGCCGGCCGAACCCTGGTTGTCGTGAACCATGGTCCAAACATTGGACGGCCACCCTCCCGGTTCTTCTCCAAAGTGCCCAATCCGAACCCCGCCCCAGTGCTCCAGCCCCACTCCGAGATCCGGCAGCCTCCTCTACCACTGGGCCCGGGGGGGAACTGGCATCCTCCATCTCCATGTCCGGTGCGACCGCAATGGTAGCACACAACTGGCAGGCTCTCGTAAACGAAGGTCTGCCAGAAAGTCTCCACCGAGCCCTGGATGAAAATCCCCGGCATCAGTGGCTTCCCAATATCCAGTTCCACCCGAACCCTAGCAAACCCCAACCTGCGTCGCTATTCGGTGAACTTGTCAACCGCCACCTGCCAGCCGGCTGCATTAGCGATCTCCAGCGCCAAGTCCCGATCCCAGTACTCCACCGGCAATTGAGGGAGACAAACCCAAGCAACTACCCTGTTCACACTCTTTGCCCCAGGGATGAAGTCCGGCTGCCACCTTTCCATGGCGTGGAGTTAGCCGGCGACCATCCACGGGCCGTTCCCCATCGCCGCCTCCCTATCTGCCTCATTCTTGAAACGTATCAACAGAGGCTCCTCCGCCATCAGTATGGCTTCGGGGTCATAGCCGAGGTTTCCCTTAGCACTGAGTTCCCGAGCCACCTGCTGCTCCGGCACCCACCTCCCCAGACTGGGCATTATGACGGCCGTGGAGCTCCATGCCATCTGAGCTCTCCCCAATCTTTCTGACGGTATCACCAACACCTCAGTGTAGTGCCGCTGCAGGATCTTCAACTCCTCGTCGGAGATATGGTGATTAGACCAAGACCAAGAGTCTCTTCGTGCGGGGCCTCTGGCGACGTCGACCCATGGCTTGTTGATGACAGCTACCTCTGCCGCCAGGCGCTCGCCGTCGGCTCACTCCTCAGCACCACCCCCCTTCACCATCTCCAGTTGATAATCTCCCATGATACCGCACCCAGGGTGTTCGACAGAAATCCGCACTCAAACATGAATTTTGACGCACCCGCTCGCCCTTTCTTACTCTTCACCGAGAAGCCTAATCATTATTCGCTTAGCAATCTTTTGTTGTGAAACAACTTTAATTTTTATAGAAAAATCTTGCTAAAAATATAAAATTTTAAAATAAATTACTTTCTTTTGAAAAATAGTACAGATGATGAATAACAACAATTACTTTTGTTTTTGTTTTTTTTGCATGTAACGACAATTATTTTTGTCGTATGACAATCCTCATCATTACGTAACGGTCAAATAGTGAGGATTATTTAATGCCAGCGGTTAAAATTTAAAATATATAACATAACAATTTGTTCTCCAGCTGGCGTCGTCAGAAATTCCGTTGGAGGCAGGTAAGGAGCCGTCCACGGCCTCTATACGAGCCACGTATCTGCCTGCCGTTTCTACGTCATCACCCTCCTCAATTCCTTATATTCCACTCCACGGTCCAACCCCCCCTGATGGCCTCCTCCACCTTCCGTCTCTTGCTTCAACTTTCTCTCCTCCTCGCCCTCCTCTTTCATCAAAACGTCCACCCGGCCACCACCTCATGCTACACCTCCATCTTTAGCTTCGGGGACTCCCTCGCCGACACCGGAAACCTTCTCTACTCCCCCAGCAACAACGCCGGAGCCATCGCCCGGCTTCCATACGGCGAGACTTACTTCCATCGCCCCACCGGCCGGTTCTCCGATGGGCGACTCATCATCGACTTCATTGGTGCTTAATTCACGCCTTCTTCGTTCTTTGATATGCCTATTTTGCTTACAAAATATTTGTTATAATGAGCCTATATATTAAGTCGCTAGTAATGATGGTGGTGGTCGGTGCAGCACAAGGCATCGGAATACCGCTCGTGCCACCGTATCTAGCAGGGCCTAGCGATCATGGATTCCGGCAAGGGGCTAACTTTGCGGTGGGAGGGGCGACGGCACTCGGCAACGACTTCTTTAGAGAGAAGGGACTTCATGTTAGCTGGACCGAGGACTCATTAGGCACTCAAATCGAGTGGTTCAAGCAACTCCTGCCTTCCCTCTGCTCCTCGAGTTCAGGTAAGCCTTTGTCTTCTATCTCCATGTCCTCTTCTCTCCGCCTCTCTCTCTCTCTCTCTCTCTCTCTCTCTCTCTCTCTCTCTCTCTCTCAGCTGGACGAGGCAGACCTTTGACTATGTTCTTGTTGTTAGGAGCAGGTCATCCTGTCCACCTACCCAGCCACAAATACAATATTACTGTTAAATTTTTTTTAAGAATATGCCAACGTCGCATCATTTGATTGGAATCTGGCTCCCAGAAGCCTCCAAGTGAAAATATTGGTTGGGCGAGATCCACCGGCAGCCAATCTAACCACGAAAGCACATCCCTTTGTGGCTGGAATTGTCCACTGATGAGCTGGTGGGATCTGGTCCGACCTATGACTCGTCCTCAAACAGACCATGTTGGTGTTCCCCACCAAAAAGGGGGGAATAAAGATTATGTTGTCGTTTGCCCACGCAAAACCTACCACAATTTCCTTGTTTTTTATAGTCTTTCGCTCTATCAAAGCAATAAGATAGACCTTAGCTTGCGCAGGACATTCTGCCTACACCTTTACCGGTTCAATAGTCATACTAAATAAAGATTTATCCATTTACTCGTGTTTTTTTTATAAAGGATATCCCTCTACTCATGTTTCTTGGAAACAATGGCAGACTGCAAAGGCATCTTGGGCAACTCACTTTTCCTCATGGGAGAAATAGGAGGCAACGACTACAACCACCCCTTCTTTCAAGGAAAAACCGTGGAAGAGATACGAACCTTCGTTCCCCGCATCATCTCTGCCATTAGCTCAGCTATCAATGTGAGCCCATTTATCTCAAATCGTTCACTTATTTTCACTAAATTCTATTCTTCTAGAAAATTGTGCAACAGCCACCTAAGCTTTCTTAAGCTCTCAATTCTGTTAGGTTTTGATCCAACTTGGGGCAAAGACATTGGTTGTACCTGGTAATTTCCCAATCGGATGCGTCTCCTGGTATCTTCAAACTTTCCAAAGCCAAAGGAAAGAAGACTATGACTCGCAAACGGGTTGTATCAAGTGGCTGAATGAATTCTCGGCGCACCACAATCGACTACTTCTAGATGAGCTGGATCGCCTTCGTCAACTTCACCCCCATGCAACCATCATCTATGCTGACTATTACAAAGCATTGCTCCACATCTTCCGTTCTCCAACACAGTTTGGTGAGCTTTCTTTTGCACCTACTAAATTTTCAATAATTCATTATTCGATGGTTCAAAATGTGAGTAGGTTGATTTCTTTTTGATGGGAACGTTTAGTTCGGATAAAGCTTAATTAGCTCTAAGAACATTCTTTTCTTGTAAATAATCTATAATTTTGTTAATAAAATTGGCAGAAATGTCTCACTTCCTGGATTACCCCCTCTAAAAGAAAAAATTGGCTCTAATGACAACTTAAACTACTGCACTTCATGGTGCATTCGTTTGGGCTGCCTTTATAGGGTTATGAACGAGTTGAGCCTGGGCGTTAGCAAATTGACCGATGGTCCAATGACAAGTCACCATGGGATTTCAGTATCTAAACAGGTTGTCATGTCGTTAAAGCATAATTGAGTGCTTCACCGCCCATGTGGTAAGCAACCTTCAACACCATACCGATCCAATTTAGGTACCTTTAATTAGTCGAGACCTTGGTGGCTATTGTCAACTACAGCTACATTGTCGGCTGGCTGGTTGCTCATGCAGGCTTGTATCACATGATCATTATGGCTTTCGTGGACTAAACAATCATGGTAGAAATAAAGTAGTGTTGTTTGCTTCATGCTCCCTTTCAATACACGCGAACATGAGATAGTGCCCAGAGATAGGAAGCACCTGTTATGTAAAGGTATGTTTAGTTGGAACAAGTTAGACTTTAGAATGGAAATGAAAATAAGTGACTTCTACTCCAGTTGTTTAGTTGAGAAAAGTCCTATTCTTATTTCAATTTCGGCGGACAATGGAAATTCTCCAATTCTTCAAAATCCAATCTTTATTCCCTCCTAGTACTCAAATTTCATTCCAATTCTAGTCACGAACTATACATGGTCCTTCCAATTTCGATTTCGATTCTGCTTGCAGACCAAATATGGCCTAAATTTAGACACCCTGATTCCAACCGGTTGGCATGGCACGTGTATTTAATTATACGCAAAGTCAATTGGTTAGCGGTGGCTTAACAATTATTTATTATATACTAAATCTGAAGATTAGTTACTTCTTTTTCATTTATCTTGAAGGATGTTTATTACACAAAAGTGAATATATAATCCAATCATAGGAGATAACAATATGTAGTCTAGTAAAATCATCATGGTATTTTTTTCCTTTATTTTTTTCTTAAGGTAATTTCTACTCCACGCTGTATGGAGAAAGATTTTATTTCTGGCGATATGGCCATGATCACCCTAATTACAGACCCTACCAATGCCATCATCTCACATCCAGTTTGCTTTTATTAAAATTCAGAACTAACTTTTATTATCTTTTCAATGGTGTAGGATTTAAAAAGGCGCCTCTTGCGGCATGCTGTGGAGGTGGTGGTCCCTATAATGCCTCTGTAGCGTGCGGAGATCGAGCGGCCACGGTTTGCAATGATCCATCGAGATATGTTTCCTGGGACGGAATGCACCTAACGGAGGCAGCTTACAAGACGATTGCGCAAGGCTTATTAGAAGGACCAGACACCGCTCCTCCCATAACCCAAGCATGCCCACACATAGAGCAGAGTGCCGCTCATAGCCTACATCCAATGTAGTGAATAAACCAATAGTGTCTTCTGCTACTCAGAAACAAAGGAGAAAAAAAAGAATGTAACAAGAATTTTAAAAAAAAAGAAGAAGGAAAGATGATGTTTTGTAATATATTTGCATCACATATATTTTTTTCTTAAAAAAAAGTTTGCCTCACAAAATTATGAAATTTAATTCTTCAAAAATATGTTTATGTGCTATCTTTGTTAGTATATCCCTCGTTTTGTAGCAAACCAGAATCTCATTTAAGCTCTGAAATCCTCGCCAAGTAAAATGTCCAAATTTATTCATATCTAAATATAAGTAGCACAAATCCAATCGTAAGCAATATGATCGGTTTGTGGTCTATCTAAATGGGTTTATACTATAGTGTCTCTTAGTCCATATTAGTAATAGATTAGGTTTACTCTAATGTTACTTACAATAACTTAAAATCTCACTTGAAAAAAAAAAGCTGGAAGATATTATTTGAATTTCTTAGCCATGTATGCATAGGTATTGAAGATCGATCCAATATATAGATGCGGGACTAAATATATATATGCATGAGTTTTTATATATTTGTTACAAAAGAAATCAATGTATGTGCTAGTATGGATGGTGAGTATATCTAGAATTTTTACTTTGCCACTAATCTTGTCCTACAGGTTGATGCTAATGCAATAGTTATGAGTTTAGGGTTAAGAAATAACTACTAGCGATGTTTAATACCGAACCGCTAGAGATTAGGTGCCCAATAGTCACATCTTTGATATTATTGTTGTTTTCATTTTTTATTTCTCTATAAATTAGTAAAATATTGTATGATGGTTGATATTAAGGATAGTAATCGAATAAAACTTTTTCCATCCTTTTTTATTTTTTATTTTTTAAAGAAATAAATATTTTTTTTCCAAGATCTCCGAAGACTTTACAAATAATTCTTAAAAAAATAAAAGAGTCTTATCAAGCAATTCGCTTAATCTAGTTCATTTTTATTTTAAAATTTTTGAATAGATATATATGAAGGAGTGTGGCTCGTTCAATAAATTTCTGCCTCTATATAAATATTTAGATTTTTCAACTCCATATATATATATAGAAGAGAAATACTATTCCACTCAGGCCAAGATAAAAATAAAAACAATACCAGCTCAATACTATTGATTTGATTTGATTAATTTTGCAATAAAACCTACATCCCAAATTTTTTGTGTCTATTGCAGTTAGATGAGAGAAAAGGGTCAAATGGAACACCGGCCGAATTGTCCAATTTGGTACAATACTAGCTTGGTGGGAGTGACAAACGCAGCACAACCGGCCCTGAATAAATCACACAAACTCTCTCATGCCTTGTCGAGCAAATCCATAAAGTTGATACGATGGTTCTTTTATACGACAAGTAAAATATAACCTTGCATGTCCTATTTTTTTTCTCTTGCCCCAGATTGGTTTGTGATTGTATGCCGATCAAGGAACAATTTCAAGTATAAAAAAAACTGCAGAATCCATAATTGGTTCACTGGTCGAGATCAATTGATGTGTGGATCCAAGAGATTGATTCACAATCAAGCAACCAACATTCTAAAATGCTCGTCTTTGGGCTAATTAGACTGTACATGATTATGATATGCGGAATCTATCAAAAAAGTGATGTAATTTTGCATCACCAATGTAGTCTAATAAATAAAATAAAAGGAATCCATGTGCATAAGTTGTAGAAACGTTCCATTTATCTTCTTGTACTATCATGCACGCTACTGCAAGGTCATATTAAGTAAAATGCCTTGCACCTTCATTCTGCACTCTACTCTTCACATGGGATGTGGGTTTGTCTCCATATGCCTTGGGTCGTAAGATGCCGATAGAGGCACATCTGCAAGTTTGGGTTAAGTATGCTCATATCTAAAAAGTTTAATAAATTCAATTAACCACCAAAGCTTCACTTCTATTGTAACATGGGCCCATTCGTCTATTTAGATCCAAATACCAGAAGCGAAATGATAAAAGGACTAAAATAACCTTAATTTAGAGAGGTCGGAACGTGGCTTTCAGTTTCAGGCAAAAGCACTTCATCATCTATGATTTATCCGTTTGCACAAATCTTATAATGCTTCATTTTCTATTATTCATCTATTCACAAGAACTCAAAGTGTTTCATCCTCTATCATTCATTCATTTGCACCGATCTCAAAGTGCTTCTTCGATCCTCATCTATCATCCACCATCTGCATAAATCTCAAAGAGCATCATCTTCTCATCGATCTGTCTGCACAGATCTTAAGTGCTCCATCCTCTCTCGTCCGTCCATCTGTATAGATCTCAGAGCTCTCCATCTTCTATCATCCATTCACCTACACAGATCTCAAAGCGCTCCATCCTCCTCCATCCATTCATCCGCACAAATCTCAAAGCACTCCATCATCTGCTATTCATCCATCTGCACAAATTTTAAGGTGCTTCATGCTATATCATCCATGCACTACACAAATCTTAAAACACTCAATCCTCCATCATACATTCATTTGCATAGATCTCAGAGCGCTTCATCTTCGCCATCTATTCATCTACACAAATCTCAAAGCACTCCATCATCCGCCATCCATCCATCTGCACAAAATCTCAAAGCGCTCCATCCTATATCATCTATCTGTCTACACAAATCTTAAAGCACCCCCATCCTCTATCATCCATGCATTTGCATAGATCCCAAAGCCCTTCATCCTCCACTATCCACCCCATCTGCACAGATCTCTCCATCTCTTGCCATCTATCCGCCTGCATAGATCTCAAAATGCTTTATCATATTTTTTCTACCTCCATAGATCTCAAAGTAGTTTCTCCTCTATCATTTGTCCATCTGTATAGATGTAAAAAAAGCTCCAGCATCTATCGTTCATCCACCAACACAACGTTCAAACCAAACCCTTTTTTTTATACAAAAAGCTAGCTCTTTCAATTCACCCCGAAACAAGAGTTTTTTGCTAAATTAGTGAGAAAGGTGTTTCTAAAACTATATAAAAATTTAGTTTCAAATGATCCGGCTGGATCATATTGTAACAAATTTAAAATTTTAATAGCTAATTGATAATTTTTAAACTTGTAAAACTGTAGATGTCCAAATTGGGAGGGGGGTGCCAGTGTAATTTTTCATAAAATAAAGGAATCCATGTGCACAAGCCGTAGAAGCGTTCTATTTATCCTGTGATTTGCTCGGTACTGCAAGGTCAGATTATGCAGTGTGCCTTGCGCCATCGTTCTGGCTGCCGATCCGTGCACTCTTCTCGGATCTGGGTTTGACTCCTTATGCCTTGTTCTGAAGCATTTACCAGTTTTTGTTTGCACCTGCCTGCTCTGTGCTAAATCTTCTCAACTCCTCACCCAAAGACCCTCTTCATTTCCATCTCCAATGAATCCCTCCACCCATATCTCCCTTCTGCCACCACTCCTCCTCCTCCTCCTCCTCCTCTCGCTTCTTAGCACCTCCCACGCGGCCATCACCTGCTACACCTCCATCTTCAGCTTTGGTGACTCCCTCGCCGACACCGGAAACTTACTCCACGACGTTGGCAAGAATAATATCCATGTCGGCCGACTCCCGTATGGCGAGACCTACTTCCGTCGCCCCACCGGCCGGTTCTCCGACGGCCGATTGGTTGTCGACTTCCTCGGTTAGTGCTTATTTATCAGTGTTACTCTTGATTACTGAATTTTAGCGAGCGACAGCTAAAGAGTGAAAACTTTTCGTCAAGTCAATGACATTAGCGGCGGCTTGCGGCGTTATTGTTGGAAACCAAAGGCTAACTAACTAACGAGCAAAGCGTCCGTGATTTGCAGCCCAGGCAATGGGACTTCCACTCCTGCCACCGTATCTCGCCGGGCCGGGCCGCAAGGGTTTCCGGCGAGGCGCGAATTTCGCCGTGGCCGGGGCCACCGCGATTGAGAACGGATTCTTTACGGAGAAGGGGATCCAGGTCCTGTGGTCGAACAACTCGTTGGGCTCTCAGATTGAATGGTTCAGGCAACTGCTGCCCTCACTTTGCTCCTCAGATTCAGGTACGCCTGCCTTTCTTTCCGTCGTTGACGGTCCTCGCGTCTGAAAAGCGGCTTTCGTCAAACAGCTGGCATAAAAGGCAATGACGTGAGAGTGGCATGTCTGATATCATGTTGTTATACGGGTTCGGGTTGGATCCTTCACGCGAAGGAACGATTCACTTTCCTTCGCGCGAAGCCACCGTTGGATCGCGCGAAACTGTGCAGACGGATGAATGAAGAGGTTCTAAATGCTTTCAGATCTGCGATGTTCTCCATCCGACGGTTGACATCGTGAAAGGAGATCCATCATCCCTTCATGCGAAAGATACAACCCGAATCTGTTGCTGTCTCGCGTGGGTCGGCGTGTCGGTGCGAAATGATCAACTTTGCTGCGATTTGATCATTCCCACCCGCAAAAAAACCCACTTCTCGCCCTCTCTTTTTCTCTCTCCAACTCAATACGATGCCCAACCGAGTAGGACCAGGGCAATGACCATGCTGTTCGCATGCTTGCTCGCTATGATTAAAGGAAGCAGGCAAAGCTTGGGCCAGGCTTAGCTGGTTCGAATGCCTTGAAATCTAATTTATCATATATATATATTTTAATGACTATTTATTTAAATAATTATTTTATTAGTTTTATTGTAGATTAATATAGATTATTTAGAATATATTACATTCCAACTATAATATTAAAATATAACAAGATCATTAGCTCAAATTATATAAGCAAACGATTCGAATGGGTTTAAGTTTGTACTGGACACCTTTTGACTAAACTGCTTTGTAATTAAGCTTGGCTTGGAACTAAATAAAATATGTCAAGCTTGATTTGTTTACAAAAGAAAAGCCAGGCTAAAGCTATACTTGGGAGGCTTGGCTAGATCCAATCCTACCGCGTATCCACGAGATGTTGGGTGCAATTTATGAGCGACAGGCGACATGCCTAAGAGACAAATTGAATTGGCCTATGTAGTTTTTGTTGTATGCATAGTCACAAATCCAGTATTTGAGGATGATTCTAAAGATTCTTTGAAATAAATTCAAAAACTAAAAATTAGAAATAATAAAAAATTAGATCTAAATATTTATATGTCTAATTATTTAAATTTTTATTTTATTAATTTCTATCCCGACCGGAAAGAGACTTTAGAAAAAATTACATGAGAGTTTTGGATTTTTTGGGTATTTAGACTAAGAGATTAAAGAGATCACTGAACACTTCGAATATGGCAGGGAATAACATTCTAACGTAAATGAAGAAATTTTATTTTAGGCATGGGGCTTTAATAAACAATCATTCTCCGAGCTGTTGCTTGATTTATTCATGAAATTTATAATTTATCTAAATATTTTGTGACCGAATCACAAGTAGCCAAGTAAAACGATGAACAATTCGGTCGGGAATCATAAATATTTTTTGATTTTTTGAAAATACAATAATGATTACGGTTGTATGGGCAATAATAAAGAAGAAAAATGTTAGGATACTGTATTCAGTTCTTTTTTTGAATCTTTGCTCGTGTGGCAATAGTTTGACCAGATCATAATAGGACATTAACAAGGAAAAAAAAAATTCAACTACCAAATCTCGTGAATCGTGTGAAGTCCTCCTACCATGTCAATTGGGCCCATGTTTGTTATTAACATTGGAGACTGTGACCGGTACAATTCACAGAAGAGCTAACCTGACCCCAAAACAAGCATATGACAAATTCTCCAGTATCACATTTCTAAGTAGGGAGCAGGTAGAGTAGGTGGGTCTTGTGGTGGTTTGAATAACCGGAGGCAAGCAAACCATTTTAAAGAACCAGGAAAAGCAGGAGGTGAATCTCTTTTTTTTTTGTGTGTGTGTGTGTTAATCCAAACCACCATGCAGAGAATGTCAAATATTAGTAGTTCAAAAGATTGATACCTAACATCTGATTAGATATTAAATTATCTTATAGCCGTATAAATTTTTCATGCAACCTTATTTTTTATACCTGTTAAGTATCTTCCATAATTATATTTATTTGATATTCTCTCTAGGTTTGTCACTAAAGCTTGGATGCCCATATCTTGCCGGGACTATATTTGTTACTTACCTTGTCCCTATCGGGATCAATAACCTGTGGATCATGCATAGATTTGACTTTGTGACATCAGCTTGATCCAAACCCAATCCAATCACCATAACTCTGTGCAATATATAGGGTCGTAGTTTTATTTTAATAATTCTCATCTTTTAATAAAACTTATTAGTTACTCCATCGTGAGGTCACCTGCAAGTGGTTTGAACTTTAAAATGCAAGAAGACTATTTAAGCTTTCAAAGTAATTCTAGCAACGTGAAACCAAAACCTAGTCCCAATTCATTAAGAATCTAAATCAAAATTAGACCTGAACCATACTTTGTCCCAACTTAGCCTGATTTCTATTTAATCCTACATGATCCGATTCTCGAATGGGTGTGACTTGAGTCAAAGGAGAGGCCTGAACCATCTAATGGATTGGGCGTGAATTAGGTGGTTCTTGGACCAGCCCAATATGGTAGTACCTCTAAGACAAATGCCCTTCGCATGCATCATTTCTGTCACCTTTTCGTTTCTCTTTTGCCCGCCTCACCCTGGACCAGCCCAACATGATAGCAACTCATGCTCAACTAGGACAAATGCCCTTCACATGCATTCTATCACGTCATCTTTTTTTGTGTTTTTGGTAGAAAACAGCATTCATATAGCTCTTATATGGTACAGTCCGCCAAATCAGAACCAATAAAATGATACAAAGGAGAGGGAATCTCTGTAGCAGTAGTCCAAAAAAAATCCTTCAAAATGCCGAGATGTCACCATTTCGTTTCTCTTTTGCAACACAACCACCCCCACCCCACCCAGCACTACGTACTGATGATTTCAGATCAGTTTTCCAAATGCAATTGACTTTTTGAAGAAAAATTTCGCTAGTAAAATCTTATGACTGATATTCCTTTTTTACTTTCCTGCTTTTCCTTCGCTAATTAGTATGCCATCAGTCTTCTACAAGCTTTTCCCATGTTTGCACCATTAATTACGAGCAATTTTATCATTTAATTTCTTACGGGCTCCACATCCTTGCAGACTGCAACCATATGTTCCGAAATTCTCTCTTCTTGGTGGGAGAGATAGGAGGGAACGATTACAACTACCCATTCCTCCAAGCAAGATCTCTAGACGAAATAGTGTCCTATGTTCCTCGAGTGATGGACGCCATTAGCTCCGCAATTACGGTGATCTCAAGCGATTTACTCATCTATTGTCCACCTCTTCCAATTGGCTTGCCTTTTTAACAATTTGGTCGATCCGTAGGCGTTGATTGAGCTCGGGGCACGAACGTTGGTGGTGCCGGGGAACTTCCCAATTGGATGCAATTCGGCCTATCTGACGGTTTTCCGCAGCAACAGAAGTGAAGATTATGACGCAATTGGATGCATCAAGTGGTTGAATAAGTTCTCCAGATTCCACAACAACCGACTCCGGGTGGTATTGAACCGGATCCGGCTACGTAACCCTCATGCTACTGTAATCTATGCCGACTATTATAGTGCAGCCATGAGCTTGTTTAGCTCGCCGGAACCCTCTGGTATGCTTTTATTACCCACGCCCATTTCTTTTCCTTGTTTACGTACTTTTGAAGGTATTTATGTTAATCTTAGCCATCAGCCAGCAGAACAGCCATTATTATATCTTAGGATGTGAAGTTGAGACCAAAGACCAGGGCCGTATGGCTACTTGGGCCTGTTATGATGTTATACTTTTCCTATTTTTTTCAAAAAAATATATATTAGGAGGGGCTGCTCCCCATCATTCGATCTTTATTCCCATCTTATCTCTTAAGATCGATACTAACTAGAATTAAGAGAAATTTCTAGTTGGTGGACCAATTCAACCAAAAAGCAATGTGAACAAAAGCTTCATTTTTCCTCCTTTTCTTTTTCTGTGATTATCCATGATGCTTTCTAGTTGGACTACCAACTCAGCAGTGAACCTGATTCGACCAATAATTTCTCCAGAGTTGAATCCTTAACCTCTTGCCGAAATAGCAGAAGGTGGTGCCATCGGTAGATTATGAGCCATTTGCTATGTCTTATATTCATTTATTAGCTATGGATGCATATTGAGCAGCCAAAGGTAGCTTGAGGTGGTCTTATGCTCCTTTAGTGCTCTCTGGGATGACCAGCCTGTACCACACATCATGCATGACAGCATTGGCACGAATCCAACGCAAAGCTTAGTGGATAGATTTCAGGTTACGTTACCATTCTAGTAGAAAACTCTCTACTAGCTAATAGAAAACACATCATCTCAATGATTTGTAATTTCTTTTTTCTTTTTGGTACAAGCAAGGGGTAAAGATACATACAGAGATAAAAACAGGTCTGGGTGCATCTTTCACGCGAGAAGGATACACCTTCCTTCGTGCGAATCCATTGATCGCTTTGAGCAATTGAATTGTCAACTTATGCCCGGCCAGAATTATAGTTGGTCTTTACCTCAAGAAAAAAAGAAAATGAATTGTAGTTTTTCTTAAAAGTTGAGGCCCAAATGAAACGAAGAACCAAGATTCAGGCATGTCTTTTTTGATGCAATCTAGCATTCACATTCATCAAACGTTCTTTAGTGCTTGCAATTTATTCCCTTCTTGGCCTTTCAGGTAGCTAATTTTCTTACTGATCGAGTGAGTTGAGTCTATGTGGTTTCAGGTTTCCGTATTTCACCTTTACCTGCTTGCTGTGGAGGTGGTGGACCTTACAATTATAACTCTAGCTTGCAATGCGGAAATTCGGGCTCAAACATTTGTGCCGATCCCTCGATGTACATCACTTGGGACGGAATGCACATGACTGAAGCGGCTTATAGGAAGATTGCCATTGGCTTATTAAATGGACCGAATGCTGTTCCTGCTATCCTCAACACTTGCCCACAAACGAAACAGGAATTCTCCAGGCCCCAGTATGTGCAGTCGGATGATGTCTTGGATGGATGAACATTGCTCAAAAAAGGTGTATTGGATGGATGGATAAGACTCGAGATATATACAAATTTTACAATGATATATAGCACAACAAAATTTATCATATTGCATCGTACCATCTTGTATGACGTTGGTCTATACAAATGCTATCAAATCCATTATGGAGATTTTAATCGGGGAAATATATAAGCGTACTTGTGTTTAGATGTGGAAGATTGCTAGTTTCTTTGAAATTGTAATAATGAAATTCTTTCTAAATTTTAGTAATGCAGCCACAAATTTTTAATGACCCATTAGAACTTGGAGAAGATTCCTTTGGACGGAAGTCATGTTGTGCTGGATTCCTTTGGACTTCAATGACCCACTATGTCAGGAGATGCCGGAGATTAGGATGGAGATCAAAGATCGAGGAGGAGGAGATTAACTTCCCATCATGTCAAAGATTGGCGAGATTCTTATGGCAAAGCTACCTTCACTTGCTCCTTAGAGAGAGAGAGAGAGAGATGGACAACTAATGTCATCTGTCAAATTGGAGCTAAGTTTGTTACCGTAAGAAGCAATATTGATCCGGAGCCAATACCACCAAAACTAAAACCTGAAACTCGAAAAGGATTGTAACTCTTTATACTCCTAATTTATATTTCTGACTCCACTTGTAACTTAGCATAAGATATAGCTAAAACCTGGTGTACGTTTTTTAGCTTCAACTATAGGACTAATTCCTTGCTCTTTATTAGGGAAATGAGAAAATTATCATCTGTATACCATATCACCTCCTTACTCTTCCAGCCCCAACGCCCCCCCATATTTTCCATCTCCAATGGAAATTTTATCGAGCAATGGCTAATGAGCCAAGTGTTGCAGCGCAGGCAATGGAGTTGCCGCTACCATGCCTGCATATCTACTGGGGTCGAGAGGCTAGAACTTCCGGCGAGGGGTGAACTTTGCTGTCGCTATGGCCACAACGAACGACGACGACTTCTACAAAGAGAAGGGCATGGAGCGCCTATGGTCGAACAGCTCGTTGGGTATTCAGACTGAATGGTTCAAACCACTATTGCGGTCCCTCTGCTCCTCAATGTCAGGTATGCATGCATGCCTCCTTTCCATCGACAACGCCTCTCCTACTTGAAAAAAGAAAAGAAAAGAAAAGAAAAGAAAAGAAGACCAAATTTAAGGTAGGACTAGAATGGATCTTTAAAAAAAATATGGGTTAATTAGGCCAATTGGTTCGACTCTTTCACAATATTTCTGCAGTAATATCCAAACAAATTCTAAGTCCATCCAATTCAAAGACCCATTGTTATATCCGTTGGGCCTATTTTATCTTTTTAATCAAATTTTAATACATAGATATCAGCTTATCAAAAAAAAGTTTTTTAATGAACCAAATGAGTTTATGTTCCATCCAATTCTTACTCATTTTCTTACTAATGCGTTCCAAGTGCTCGATGGAATGAAAAAGATGCCAGCTAGAAGGCTAAATTGAAGATATGACGTTTGAAATTTATTTTGCTGCCAGAGGGAGCACCTCATGCACATTCACATTTACCGAAGAATGGTTTGGATGTGATTTCAAATTATTTGATGGATTTCGTACATTACTTACGAGACCTGATATGTACCTTACAACGCCTTTTTACCCGAATGGTAACCCTTCTTTCTCTTTTTCTTGACGGCACGTCCGGAGCCAAAGTTAGAAGGATTTATTTGTTATAAATAAACGAAACTACCTATTATGATTGTCATCAGGTCGAAGAGCCATAATTTCGAATCATCTTGGAAGGGTCATCGACTCCGGTCCGTTAAAAGAGTTTGCAAATGCTTGCGCCACGACTTCGCTTTTTGACTCTCTATCTACCATCCTTTGAGGCATTCAAGGGAGAAATGGGGGCCATGACTTTGTATTTTGTTGGAGAATTTTTTTTTTCTCTTTTTAAAGCCACATCATGTGGGTCCCATTATTTAAGAGAAGAGTAGGTTTACAAATCTAAAAATAAATTAAAAATAAATTATTTTTTTGAATTATACTTGCATTCAATAACTTGAAAAATTTACATTTATCTTTTTGATATTTATTTTTATTTAATACTTTAATCTATAATTTAATAGAACGTTGCTCAAATCATAAATCTTAAATATGACATGATGGGAGGCAAAATGGAACGTCCTATTTTTAGCATGAAGTCACCTAATTCAGGCCGAGCCGACCTCAAAAGGCCGACCCCAAAAGGCTGAGCCGACCTTAGAAGGCCGACTTCAGAAGGCCGATCTCGTCATCCACACGTTGCGGCCTACGCCATGCGCCTCAAGTAAGCTCTAGCTGGGCGCCATCTGTCTAAAATCCATCTCTTCCTATGATGAGAACGGGCCAAACCTCCGTTACTTAGACACCTCTACGGAGGCTATAAATAGCCCCATCAAGTAACATAGAAAGAGACTTTTTTTGGACCAACTATAATCCACTCTAACTTGAGCGTCGGAGGGTCCTCACCGTAACTACCGATGAGACTTTATGAAGGTACGCCGTCGCGGGGGAGGTATCTCTTCTTCCTCCGCTCCCGCCGGCAGCTCCCTCAACTCCCTTGGCGTAGTCACCCTCGAGCCAAATTTGAACCACAACAGGATCTAGATGCTACTTTAGAAAATTTTAAAAATAATCAAAATAATTTTAAGTAATATAATATATATAAAAAAATATATGTATCTTTCTTCTTGCTCAAGAACAATTTCGATTTTTTATAAAAGATAAACTATTTTACTAATATCATTAATTTGACTGGATGTAAGTGCAGATTTTATAATATATTGGATATAATTGTAAAAGATAGTAGCTACAAAAGAATTTTTATAATTTATTTGAAAAATTAAGAGAGAGAAAAGATGAGAGAAAAAGAAAGCTATGGCCTTCACAATAATAATTTAACTGGGTGAAGTTTCGGAGACCGAAGATGTATGGAGTTGGTTATTCGTAGAATTATAATAATATGTATGTACTAT
>JAOXJJ010000801.1:661614-687970 GCA_025769935.1 Phoenix roebelenii
CCCCAAGGCACGTGAGCACGTCGCGGAGCATGTGATCAGGGGCACCCAACGCCCGACCTCGGAAACGCCCGACCTCAAAGGTGCCCGACCTCAGAAGCGCCCGACCTTAGAGGCGCCCAACCTCAGATACGTTCGACCCCCTAGGCTTCCGACTCGGCGCCCAACTAGGTGCCCGACCCCGGAGTCCACCATCTTGGATTTCCGACCTTGCTGTTCACCTACTATGGTTACATTCTTCCGTAGTCCGATCAGAGGCCATACCCTGCCACCGCCCCCAGCATTTAATGCGTGTGGCTCCTGAAGACCTCCGGCTCACTCCACCATTAATGCACGTTTCCGGCCTACTCAACCATCATTACGCATGGCTCCCGAAGACCTCCACCTTACTCCACAATTAATGCGCGTCTCCGGCTTACTCAACAATTAATGCGCGTGCCACCTACTGTCTACGGATCTCTAGTTTTCCACGGCAAGTCAGCTCGGCCGCACCTAGTCGGCCGTGATAATTCCCTGACTCCGACCTCAAAGTATTAATTCGCTTGATCGTGCGACATGTTCAGTTGTACAGCAGTCTCGCCTTGTCACATCACATGTAACCCAGCGTCTCTCTATAAAAGGGGAACTCCTCCATTTTAGAGGGGGCTAGCGGGCAGAAACTCTGGTACACACTGTTTTTTCTCCTCATCTACACTTGCCCCCTCTGACTTAGGCATTGGAGGGCCGGCGCTGGAAAACCCGGCCACCGGCTTCCTTGCAGGCCCAGCGGAGGACGCCGCCCGCCGACGGATCGCCGCCCGCCAGCGCCTCGCCGGAGCTCCCCCTTCTCGGCCGACCGGTCGCCCCCGGGTCCAGTTTTCAGCAACAGTTATATAATACCCTGCACACATTTCCGTAACATCCATTACGTAATATGTACATTGTTTAATATATGTCTAATAAGAAATATATTTTTAAAATCCAACTCCTTTTGAACCTGTTGAAAAGCAAATTTTTATTCCGCAAATAGCAATTTCAGATGTTGGGGTCATATTGCAGCGTAATCGGAACGTTTTTTCTTTGGAAGGGAATCGAAGATCTATACGCTATACTATCATAAGATATAAATTAAATACAGCATTGACCAAGTCTTGCAACGTTTCGGTCAACCCATATCTAACTTTAAGATTTTGTCAAAGGAACTCGCCTTTTTCCTTCATTATATATCAATGCCGTTAAAACACCAACGTCTAATTTGGCCGCAACAACCTGTGTCAAACTTCAAAAGTCGTCATATGCTCCCGATCTGGAGGAACTTACCTGTCAGTATAGTTTCAATCCTTTTTTTATACTTTAAGAATGGTTCTACACTCTTATTTTAGCAGAAATACAATTGGAGTGCCACTATCCCTCATGGATGTCAGGAGCTTGTTTTTATCGGAAGAAAGCGCCTAGCTGTAGAAGGCCACGCTAGTGGGAGTAAATCAAATACGGTGGCCTAAAATATAGAATAATAAAAAAAAAGAAACAGTAGCAAGAAAAAGATGCTGAAAGAGAAATTTAGAAGTGAGTAAAAGCATTATATTAAAAAAAATAAAAAAAAAACAAACATCACACCGGTGGAATTAAAAAATTTTGTATATTGAGCCTAAGGCTTAATCTAAGTTCATACGAACCAGTACATAAAAAAAAAAGTACGTGACAGCTCCAAAATATAGGCCATGGTGATGAAAACTACATCTGGAAATCCCAAACTGTTGGAAATAAATCAGTATCCATATAAACAAATCATCACAGCTCATAGCTGATCAGAATATATATATACTAGCTTATCAAGCACAAGTTACAGCTTTTACAAGTAATTACCTCAATAATGCAATTTGTAGATAGCAGTTGTAACACGTACGTCATACTCTCGACAACCACATGTCAACAGTTCTGATTTATTCGCTCAACAACGAACCTAAGTTGATGACACTATGGAGGCTACCTTATGAACTCATGATTTCAACTGACTCAGTCACTCATAATAAACAACAGCCAAACATATGGAAAACGTCTAAGAGAGCAAATCATGTTGCCGTAGAACCTACGAGTCCCATATGGGTCCGAATACCGGTATACCAACAGCCTTGCAAGCATCAACGACATCCCTACTGCCCTGGGGATTGCTGGTCACCACCACCACCTCTGCCTTCCAATTCCTGGCGGCATCAATGGTCATCGGTGCAACATTTGGCCGACCGGACACGGCAGTATCATGTACTATCACCTTCTCCTTTGGATGACCACTCATCATCTCCTTGATCTCCTTCCCAAAGTTTTGCTCAACCCCCTTGGTCACCCACACCACGCACACGTCCGCAGCACACGGCTGCAACAAGAACGATAGGAACACACAAATTCCGGACCCAGTTGCGACCAACACCGCTCTGCTGTACATGTTCACCAGATAGGGAAGGCCAGCGAAGCGAACTCCTCGGACCCAAAGATGGTTCGGTGGGTCCGAGACCAAACACCTGGTGAAATCCCCGACGGCGCCCGCCAGCATCATGTGCCCATCCTTGCCGTCAGATATGATGCCGAAAGCGTGCCACTCCGACAAGGGCGACCTACTAATCCTCCCCAGTATGCCGGCTTTGATTCCTCCGGCGAACTTTATAATGGACGCATGGCCGGATGGAGCAGTGACCGAGACCGGGACTCGTCTCACCGTCAGCCACGGGAGGATGGTGAAGATGGTGATGGCCACAGTGAGCCAGAGCTCTTGTCGCTTCGCAAGCCTAGAGCCTTTAAGATTGTCATAAGATTTGGTGGCTGGATCATAGCCAACCGTGAGGACGACGTACACCCAGAGGAGCACGAGAGCCGTCCACCCAGCAAACCTGTGAGTCCGCTCGAAGACGTTGTGGTGGAGGTGGCGGACGAGCGGGAACGCGGCCATGCAGGAAAGACATAGTAGTGATAGAATGGTGGAAGCGACTGCGATGATCTCGTCAGAGGTGTTTTCGCGGTGATTAAGGGTGAGGACGAGAGCATAGATGAGCCATGCGACGGATGAGATGCCGCAGCTGCTGTGGATTCCACCGATGGATTGGAGGAAGGAAGTGGCGGCGGTCTTGATGAAGAGAGGAACCCAAGGCCTCCCTAGCACCTTGACGGCGAGCCAGAAGACGATACGGAGAAAGGCCTCACTACGGCAAAGAGTGAGGGCTAAGATGTTATAAATAGCGAAGGCTGCTGCTCTTTTCTTGGCAGAGGGGAAGTGGCCGGTAATGGCGAGAACCAGCCCAATCATGTTGAGGGTGAGACAGGCGGCGAAGAGGCGCTTGTACACCGTGAAAAGTCCCTGGTCATGCAGAATAATAGAGAGGCGCGACTCTGATGGCTTGCTCTTCCTTACAGAAGGGTTTCTTTTGGTTGCTTGTATGGGTTGCTCAGCTTCCTTGGCTTGTTGTTGCTCGATATCGTTGGCGACTTGTAGTGCATCGTTCGATGCGAAGGCGTCGCCTTCTTCTACGTCGTCGTCATCGAGATCACAGAAATGGCTACTGGCTCGGCTTGCAGTCCTTCCGAACTCAGATAACATGGGGAAGACTTTAAATGAGCTTCGTTGAGTCCATGGGAGCCAGACAGGCCGGTCGCTGCGGTTCTCTTGGCGTGGAGTCTCCATGTCAAATGGGCTGCCTTGTCGGGGTTTAACTTCGAATGAAACCCCTCTGCAGCTTGAAAACCTAGGCACCTTGATAAGATCTTCCATGGCCAAAGAGTTGGGGAGGGAACGATTGTGGAGGGTGGGGGAGGGTTGGAAGGAGAGTGGGGGAGAGAGAGAGAGAGAGCCTGGAAGCAAGGAGTGGAAATGATGGCGGGATTGAAGGATGCAAGTTTGCCTTGAAGCAGGAAGTCGAGCGGGGTGGTGTCATATATAGACGTGAATGCGCGGCCCTTGGAATAGTATATTAAGTATGACTTAGTACACCTACTAACGGTAACAGTCGAGCGCATAAAAGATGACATTCCGGCCTTTGCAGTTAATTATTTTAGAAATTTGACTAGGGCGGCAGGCCGGTATGGGTTTCCGGCGACACCTCCGCAAGTAGGAACCATAAACCTATACTCGCCTGCACATATCCGCCTGTGGCTGGGCGGTCGGGGCAAGGAAGAAGCTAGGTTGGGACGGATCGAAGCGGATAAAACGATGAAAATAATTTTTTATATAAATTAAATAAATAAAAAATATAAAAATAAAATTTGGTATTTTATATAATATTTATAGCTGCAACCGGGTCGGGCCCTGCCTTTACCCAAAGGGGTTCTAATTTTTTTTGAAGCGTTGAGTCAAGCTTAGATCTGATTTTTTTTAAAAAAATATAGATTCAAATCCGACCAGGGCTTAGCTCCAAGCAAGAGACCTAATTGGGCCGGCCCTTATTTGTCCAATCTAGGTGATCAAATTTCTCAAGAACTCTCCTCCTAGGATTTGTTGTGCCTCTCTTCATTGGAGTCACCGCCAATTTCCACCTCTGGGCCATTGGGGACGAGTCCTCCGCCGAGGTGACCAAAAAATCCTGAGATTTGTTGGCTCCTTTATTCTCGTCCCCTCTTCTCTGTCTCTTTCCCTCCCTCTTCTTTTAGTCGCTGCTGCCTTGACATGGGCAATTTGGTGGGAATGCAGCGGTCGCATCTTAATTTATTGGCGAAAAGTCTTCCTCCGTGGTGATTTTGCAGAGCGCCAAAGTTTTTCTGCTGCTTGGATAGGTGCGACGTCGAGCAAGCGTGGGGGAGTAAGCAAGGTGCCGCGATTAATTGAATCATCATGATTAGTTAATCTTGTAATGGAAATAGAATTTCGCGATTTATCCATCAGTCTTTGATTTTTTATTCCTCCAATTGCCACTACCGTTCTTTCAATTGGCTAAAACATCATGTTTTAGGTGGTCCATTTCTATATTTAGTGGTATGTAGGATAAAATTAATGTCAATGATTTCATTTGATCATCTATGGCAGTGTAAAGCACTGTACTTGGCCCTCAAAATGGATGATGCTAACGTGGTTGACACGGGCCCATTACATTAATCTACTCCATATTTAATCCACCTTCAGATATGATGATGCATGGCGAATTCCCCGTGAGATGCTTAAGTAATCCAGCAAGCATTAGATTCGGCCTCACTTGGTTCTAGCAGTTGAATTTGTCATTCTTTGTATGGTCTTTTTTAATGTTTGAATGACGTCATGATTTTCTAAGAAAAAGTTTTGGCAGTTTAAATCCTCTCCTCGGAGAGACATGAGATCTAATAATATGCTATTGGAGTGTTGCTATATTTCAAAAGCTACTTTTCCAAAAAAATTGAAAACTCATAAAGATCGACTTGATTGGTTTCGGAGAAGATGAGGGGAGAAGATACCGTCAATAGAAAAATAAAAAAATATATCATATTTGAGTTTTCAAAAATGAGAGAAAGAAAAAAGCTTTTCTACAGAAATAAGTTTTTCATATTTTATGAAAAAAATTCATATGGGATATAGGAATGCCACTTTCCTATAGGATAAAAATTATAATATTTTTTTCCAAAAGTACTTTTAACCCATCATGATCTTCTTAATAACTATTTTTAATATTTAATTTTAAACTATTACGAATACACTATTAAAAATTACCACAATGTTGGGAAGTTGTCGTAATTTAAAATAAAAATATATAAATAATTATTTAAAATTATAATAATATAAAAAAGTTGTCTAACTATTAACGACAAACTCATGCCAATATATATTTCTAATAAAAATATTGAATATTTTTTATCCGATCTAGGAATATGAAGAATTATCTTAAAATGTTCAGCACGCATATCTGATGTGTCAAAAGAAATATAGAAAAAGATAGAAGAATTGTGAAAGTAGGCCTTAATTTTTTTTCTTTCATTGATGATACAAAATCGAGATACAAGGCCAGTGAGATCTATACTTGTATAATTTGTGTTAGATTTCTCTTTCTAATTTTAATAAGACTCTTTTCTCTAAAATAGATATGACTAGTGAAAATAAACTCAAAAAAACTTAAATTCTTTAAAAGGTAGATCTCGACTTTTATATTAAATTTATCTTCTGCCGCTCCGCTTGATTCTTCTCGGATTGAAAAATATGTTTGGTGAGAATCTGAAAAAGAAACTTTCGATTTGTTGGGCCCTTTTAGATCTCAAATGATGAAATTTGGGCCGGATCACTAGGGGCACCACCTCCCAAAGACTAGGATGTTAGACTGTAGGTCTCAAAAAGTTGTCATTTTTTTAAAAAAAATTATCTCAATGGAATATCGTTTGACCAAGTTATGGCCTCCAAAAATTTGACTTGTAACTTGGTCCAACATATTTTATAGACCTAAAAATGCAAACAACTCCCCAAAAAGAAACTATTCTCACAAAAGACTCTCAAAATAACGAAATACTAAAATAAGCCCTAAAGGCTGTCAAATAATAAAATACCCTAATAAGCCCAAATAATATGAAATCAATTCAAAATAAAATCAAACTGACTGAACTGCACTACAGAAAAAGCGAGATTTTTCCGACGCTTTTTTCAATGCTAGAGGGAAGCGTCGGAAAATTTTGGTTCAGCGCCAAACTTTGCCGACGCTTCTAAAAAGCATCCGTAAAGCTTCAGAATTGACGATGCTTGAAAAGCGTCGTCGAAAGGTTGGACCTACTACGATGCTTATAAGCATCGTCGGAGGCTAAATCCATTCAAATATCAGCCCCCTCTTGATCGATGCCCTAGCTCTTATAAGCATCTCCTTTCCTCTCCTCTCCCCCTCCCTCCGGCGCCGACATCAATCTCCCCCCGCTCTCTCACCTCCTCCGATGCTCTTATAAACACATGCTCGGCATCGTCTACCGCGACCTCAAGCCGTAGAACATCCTCATCCGCTCCAACGGCCACATCATGCTCTCCGACTTCGATCTCTCCTTCTAGTCCACCTCCTCCCCCACCCTTGAGGCCACCGCCGCGTTCGCCGACACCTCCGACGGTGCCAACTACCCCTCCTGCCTCTCCGACCGCCTCTTCCACCCCTGCAAGCCAGCCCCCTCCCTCCCCTCCTGCTGGTTCGTCGCCGAGTTGGTCGCTACCTGGTCTTGCTCCTTCATCGGCACCCACAAGTACATCGTCCCCGAGGTCACTGCCGGCCGTTCCCACGGCAGCGTAGTCGATTGGTGGGCATACAACATCCTCCTCTACAAGCTTCTCTACGGCCGGACCCCCTTCACCAGGCCCAGCAATGAGGCCACCCTCCGCAACATTGTGAAGTAGCCCCTCGCCTTCCCCTTGGCTCGCGGCCCGGCCGACTCCGTCGCCCGAGATCTCATCTCCAGTCTGCTCGTCAAGGACCCGGCCAATGCTTGCCTCTGCCTCCTCCCCCCCTCTGCCACGATCATAGGTTCGCTCCCTCCCCTCAACCCCCCCTCCTTTTTTCTTAATTTTCTCAAAATTATGTTTTCCTTGTAATTTGTTTAATTTATCATTTTAGGATCTTCCAAGTTGAGTTCGTGGATGGTTTTTGGGTTGGGACGGAGAAAAGAGGCTATCTCATATTCTGGTTTCTGAGCAGTGGAGTCATTAGGAAAAGAACCTGGCACCAAGCCTGAGGTATGCCCAAAACACCTCTTCTTCTGTTCAAGTCTCCTCTTCTTAAGCGAGCAGAAGCGGCAGTTAGGATCAATTTCCTCTCGATAAATTACTCTTAACTAAGGAGGAATTGGGATGCCGAAGAAAATAATTTTTTTAAAAAAATTGAAGGCTAAGGCCGATGCTTATAAGCATCGGCTTTGAGCTTTTAGCGACGTTTTTAACTATCGCTAGAAAGCGTCACTAAAAACCGACCTTTTACAACGCTTTTCAAAAGCGTCGGAAATTTTTTTCCCCACTCAGGTATTACCGACGCTTCTGCGATACTTTGTTTAGCGTCAGCGGAACTTTAGTTATAAGCGTCGGTAAAAGTCATAAAAAATGCCGAAAAAGATTTATTTTCCCGTAGTACTGGCTGGACCGCTGAACTGGCTGGACCTTGTAGCGACCGTAGACTCGAGTGATAGCTGATCTGGCACTGGTGTCTGCATCAACTCTCCTTAGGTGGAAAGAAGTCGACCTCGACGAAAGCGGCTTGGTGTAGCCTCGGTAGTACTTCAACAAATATAGGTCAATCCGCTGTAGCTCCTCGCTCGGAATTCGGTCGTTCTCGCGAACGAACCAAAAAATGCTGGATGCCTCCATCACTGGGCTAGTGCGACGATTAGAGACGCGATCGTGGCAAGCAAGCTTGTCCAGTGGCGCAGGTAGGGCCTGTCCTCAGCAACTCTGTGGACCTGATCAATTTTGCTTGGTGGGCTTGCTGGATCCCGAATTAAGAGGCCGGGCGGGAGGCCTGATGGGCTGCGGACCCGAAGGGGAGGAAAGGGGGTGGTGTGTCCCTGTGGAGAAACGGTACATGGGGCCCTTGAATTGATGGGGTTCTGTTGGACCCGCAGGTGTGGTGGCTGGTGGGCCTTCAGGTTTGTTGGGCCTGAAAGGAAGGAGGGCTGTGGGGAGTTTGGCTGGGATCGGGATGTGGAGAAGGGTTTCGACCGAAACCCTTGGGGAGCCAAAAATGGGAGGGAGAAGGGAGGAAGAGGAGGTGGTGGGGCGGACGGTCTGATGGCAAGCTGGGCCGGAAGGCCTATGGGTTAGAAGTGGGGGAAAGAAAGTAGGAGATGGGTAGGGGTGGTGCGGTTGGTTTGATGCCGAAAAGGATTGGGAAAGGTGGGTTTGGAGGGCGGTTGGTGGTGGAAGGAGAAGACGAGAGGAGGGGTGCCGGTGGTCGAGGCAGGTGGCTTCTTCCCGTCGTCTCTCTCTGTCTCCGGCTCGAGATCGAGGTAGGAGGAGTGGAGGCAGAAGCGGCGAGGGCTGAGGCGGCGGAGCAAAAGGGTGGTGGTGCGGCGACGGGAAATGGCGGTGAAGGTGGAGGCGGTCGCGGCAAGGGCGGAGGCGGACGCGGCGACGGGGAGGAGAGTTTCGGGGCGGCGCTGCGATGACGGCGGAAAGGCGTGCGATCAGGGACAGAGACGGCGATGGCGGAGATCAGCGAAGGGGAGGTAGCGGTGGATGGCGACGACGGCGGGAGGGGCAGCGCTGCAGGCGGTCGCGGAGGGGAGGTGGGAGACGGCGAGGTGGAAGCGGTGACGGGGCGGCGGCGAAGCGGCGCTACGAGGTACGAGGGCGGCGGCGACGGCGAAGGAGGGGAGACTGCGGACAGAGGGAGAAGATGAACTGGTACACTTTTTTTTCTTTCTTTTTTTTTCGGCGGGCACGTGCGGTCACGTGCGATTGAGCACATGCAAGTCACGTGCAGGAATTTTTTTTCTTTTCTTTTTTTTTTGTTGCAACTCGACTGGATTCAGGTCCCTTCTAGGGTTTTGAGGGGGAAAGAGTACCTGCAGTGGTGGCCGAGTGCGGCGCCACAGGTGGCATGCGGCGGCCTCGAGCACAGAACGCTCCTCTTCCTGGACCTGGCCTCGAGTGGTGCATGCAGCTAGGGATCAGGTTGCAGCATGGTCTTCTTCGTTGGGTCGCGGGGAGAGAAAAAGGATTAGTGGGTGTCCACAGGAACTGGAAGAAGAGTTTTTCCCTTTTGTTTCCTCTGTGAAGCCTGGGGCCCACAGGGTGGCCGCAGCCCACAGTTTTTTTATTGTACTGCTTCTCCTTATGCTTGATACCTCGGACGGTTACGGGATCAACTTCTGGAAGAGGGAATTCACAGCTAGCAGGTCACAGGAGAGAGAGAGAGAGGTTTCTTTTCCATAACTGTGTGCTTTACGGCTCGGAAAGAGAGCTGTTCAGTACTGAATCCCAGGGCTTTGGCAACAGAGGTAAGGTTGGGCCTGCTCTAATACCAAAATTGATGTCAGACAACAAGGAGAGAAAGGAAGAGAGGAAAAATTGGGAAGAAGGAGAGAGAAGGGAGGAGGAGGAAGAAGAACTAGATTTCGCACCTAGCCCCGCTCAGGGTTTCACACGCTAGAGCTTGAAGAAAGAGAATCATTTTTTTATTCATCATAGCATAACTCTAAACGATGTATGGTCCAATATATTTATAGACCCAAAAATGCAAACAACCTTTCTAAAAGAAACTAGTCTCACAAAAGATCATCAAAATAACGAAAACCAAAATAAGCCCTAAAGGCTGTCAAATAACAAAATATCCTAATAAGCCCAAATAACATGAAATCAATCCAAAATAAAATGAAGCCGACTGAACTAGCTGAACTGGCTGGATCTGCTGAACTAGGTGGATCCTATAGCTACCGTAGACTCGAGTGATGGCTGATCTGGCATTGGTGTCCGTACCAATTATGAATTATGATAATTTTAATAGTTAATAACATTTAAAAATAGCTGTTAAAAATATATTCGGATCTTTTGGTGTTGAACTTTCAAAACTTTCGGACTTTGATAGGTATTTGATTTTTTTTTTGTCTCTTTATTAAAAATATAATAGATATTTTATACAATTTTTTCAGATAAATAGATGCCCAATTAAATATATATCATTTGGAGAATGTATTTCCAATACTATTTTTTATGGCTAACCGAACATACAAAAACTACTTAAAAAAAATATTCTAATGCAATGAAATTTTTTCCAAGAATCAAACAGGTCCTCAAGCCAAAGAGAAGGGAGTAGGTAGCCTGAGCTTAATTTAATAGGGTAATGAATAAGATGGTTGATTAAGGCAAGCCAGCATTCTGGGCTGAGAATGCCTACTTGCTTGACGGATCCACTTCAACAAATTCCCTCTCCACCGCCTCCACCCTCTCCCCCTTCCCTACCCTCCTGCTTCGTTTCCACGTCTGTCGTCCGCTCCGGCATTGGGTTTAGGCACTGCCCTAATTGGTAGCTTTAGGTTCAGGCAAGCTCCCCTCCTTCCCTTCTCCTTGCGCTCGACCACCTCGAGGAACACTGCCTCCCTGATCCTTCCCTCCTGCCGCCCTCATCCGTGCCATCGCTACCCTCCGCTCCCTCTCCACCGTTGTCCACCCTCTCCCCCTCCGCCACCCCCGCCCTCTTCGTTGCCACCTCCATTATTTTCTCCAACCTCGGGTTCAGGCAATACCCTAATCATGTTGAAGAAATGAGACGAGGGTTGGTCGCGTTGGTTAATTTGAAGTTACCTCCTCCCTCTCGGAGCTCCCTTCTGGCCGCATGGTGCCCGCGTTTTGGGCTTTTGTATATATACCCTTGCGATCGTATAATATTATATGTTTAACTTCCCAATTCACTATTTGCATGCATATTTCTTAGGTTATCTTCCTTCTGCACGAGTACACCTTTTATTACATTTTTGATTGATAATGTTAATAAATAAATCCTGTATATCAAGAATAGCCGTCCTTTTGGATTCTCAAAAAAAATAAATTGCTTAGGATTTCTCTTGATTGGGGAAAATGGGAATTTTATCGTGAAACAGTATCGTGCGATGAAAGATCACGAGCCGCCCCACTAGCATATTTATTATCATTGTAATTTACATAAGTTATTCCAGTTATGTTCTGGATGTGATCCATTCATGCACAAGCCGGCATTCGTTCCATTTGTTCAGTATTTTTTTTTCCGTAGCTAGCACAGTAAATCCCATCGTTGGCATCTGAGATGTTGATAATTAAACTGACCAATTCTCAGTCAGTGTCTGCCAACTTTTAGCTAATAATATGCTGTTTTCTCTGTACCTTCCGTGAGGCCTTTTCTAGCAGGGATAGTGGTTCATCTTATTCTCCTCAGATAATTTGATCCACCAATGCAGCATAAGACATATGTTATATCTCTCCAATGTGTGAGATACGCATCACTATAGGAAAAGTGATATTTCCCGGCATTTTTTACATCATTTACCAATGTTTATAAGCATCGGTAAAGATCCGCCCGACGCTATCTAAAGCATCGTCGAAGCTTCGGCGATACTTGAGTGGGAAAAGTTTTTTTCCGATGCTTTTGAAAAGTATTGTAAAAGGTCAGTTTTTAACGACACTTAAAAGCATCAAAGCCGACGCTTATAAGCGTCGGCGTTAGCATTCAATTTTTTTTAAAAAAATATTTTCTTCACTAGGTGGACCTGGGGACCGCGTGTAAGCCGGGACTCGAATTCCCCAGGCTTAAATCCAGATCATGGTCGCTGCGCCGGAATTTCAAAATCAAAAGAAGAGTGCAGAAATGAAAAATTGGAAAGAAAGAAAAGAAGGGGGAGGTGATGTCGTACCTGGTGCTGGAGAAATCGTAGAGGGGAGGAGATTTGAACACCATCTTCCCTCCTCTTCACCTGGAATCAAGTTTCCCAAAATAGAAAGAAAAAATAAATAAACAAGAAGAGGGGAAGAGATCTGAACACCATCAGGAGGAAAATAGGATTTGAAAATAGAAAAAAAATAAATAAACAAGTTTCCGCTCGCCTCAGTATGCGAAGCCCCCGACCATCCCCCGCCCCTTCCAAGCCACCGCCTGCCCCCGGTGGCGCGACGCCGGCGCTCTGGCCCCCGCGGCGGCGAGGGAGCAGTTGTCCCTCCTTCCGCTCTCCTCGCTCATGCAGATCCGCTTGCTCCTGTCACCCCTGCAACAAAAATAAAGAAAATAGAACTTCTAGAGAGAGAGAGGAGTTTGTACTCTCAAAATACACACATGGGGGCTGAGTGGAAAGATATGCTTACCTAGGCTTCGGAGGAGGGGGGATTGGAGATGGAATGGAGGAGAGAGAGAGTTTCGGAGGACGGAGGTCTTGCTGAGGATTTGGGTGTTCTTTGGGGAGTTCTTCTGGGCTTCCAAACCCGCCATCAAACACTTCCCTTCTCTCCCTTCTTCTTCTTCTTCGGAAGCAAGGTTGGTGGCGAGACACTCTGGCATGGATTCGTGGCTCAGATCCAAGAGACGGGGGAGGCGGTGGATTGATGTCAGCGTCGGAGGGAGGAGGAGAGGAGAGTGGCTTGGATTCGTGGCTCAGATCCAAGAGACGGGGGAGGTGGTGGATTGATATTGGCATCGGAGAGAGGAGGAGAGGAGAGGAGACACTTATAATTATAAGAGCTAGGGCATCGAGAGGGGGTGAGATGGCGGTAGATTCCCGTTTTCGACGACGCTTAAAAAGCATCGTCATTTCTAAAGCTTTATCGACGCTTTTTAGAAGCGTCGGTAAAATTTGGCGCTGAACCAAAATTTTTCGACACTTCCCCCCAGCGTCGGAAAATCTCGTTTTTTTTGTAGTGCATGTATGACGCATTCGTATGTTGATTCTACCTCATATGTTATATTCGTATGTTAATTGACCAAAACGCTTCTCTGGGTGGCAACATCGTGTATTTATATATATATATTTAAATCAAAAATTATTTCTTTGGTAGAGAGTTATGCCATTGAAGGCCAAAGCTCCTCTCCTTTGGCTCTTGCTGTACAACAATTTGTCGACTGTGGATAACCTTCAGAAACGGTGCTGGGGACGGGCAACATTGTGTGCTCTGGATGAGACTCATGCGTACCTACTCCTAAGATGTTTTGTTAGGCCTCTTTGACTCACTCTAGATATGTCACATCTTTATTAGCAAAAAATCTTTCAGTCATGCCCCAAACTCATCATCCAGATTGTCCACATGACAAGGCCACAGGGTCCTTCAGCCACAACATTGCTGATGACAGTGGCCAGCCAGCACAAGAAAGAAAGGAGGAAGACAAGATGAATCATGGGAGAAATTGGCCTAAATCATAGCCAATCTCTTTGACCGATAGCCACATGATCTCATAGCTTTCGGGAGGAGGCGAAGTTTGACCTATTACGGCGGCTGGTGGCAGCGTACACGGGAGAAAGGAGATGCCGAAATAGGGCACCCTATTTTGGATTGAATCCTGGTGATTAGCCAGCTCAAATCAAAGGAATCGATGGCCTAAAGCAGAAGAAAGGAGGAGAGAGAAAAGTTGGGAAATCTTACCTCGGTCTAGCGAGGTTCTAACGGCACTTTTCAAAGACAAATTGAGGAATAAGATTCGGAGAACGAACGTCGAGATTGGAGGCGATTCTTGGACTTACCATGGATGGGTTTTGAAGGAGGAGGAGGAGTTAAATAGACAAAATCCTAGAGTTCTAATCAGACTCGGATTGCCTAGATATTTTTGATTTTATTGGAAATTGAAGAAAAAAAAAACTCCCAGTGGAATCTCTCCTTCGCCTAAATCGTGCCACAACGCAACCTCATGGGCTGATTATTTTTTGGTGGTGTTGCTTTTGACCCGAAAATTTGTTTGGTTTTATCTTGTCATCTTTATTTACAGGTTGTGTTCTATTGTTGAGTAGTGCAGGGTTTTGAAATCAAGGTACCTTTTTTCCATATATCAGTTGTGCAGTGTGATTCACCAAAGACTTTTCCTTAAGGGCTCGTTTGGTTCGTGGAAAGCATGATTCCTGGAAAGCAGATTTCTAGGAAGAGCATGCCTGAAAAATTATTTATAATTCCTATTATACCCTTAATAAAATTAGGTCTTTAATGTCTCTTTATTGCTGAAGGGCTTTTTTGGAAAAAAATAAAAATGAAGTGATTTCCGGCTCATGTAACTTTTCTATGTTTCTCATGGAAAAAACTTTCCCATAAAATGTGGAAATTATATTTCCATGAGAATACAACTTTTTCATTTCTCTCATTTGAAAACTCCAACCAAACAAGAGGCATCTCATTAATTTTTCGTTTACCACACTTTTTTTCCTTCTTTTCCTGCGAACCAAACGAGCCCTAAGACTTTTCCGTATTCAATGTTAATGCTTGTTCTAGCAAATTTAAGCTTATCCAAAATTTGCAGTCCACTAGGTATTCATCTTGGTCATAAAATACAATTCCTCTCACTCTCGCCCCCGCCCAGCCTCCTGTACAAATAATTTTGATCGCTAATATACTAAAAAGTAAAATCAAAGCAATCATGCAGTTGCACGTACAGTAACCATTAATTATTATTTATAATTGGGGCTTGACGAAGTTCACAAAGACAAATAATCCAGTGAAAAACCAATAATGTAAAACAAATTTGAAATGGCTTCATGAACTCTGTTATGCCATGAGTCTTACGACTATTAAGTAAATGAGATAGGCCTGGCATGCACATTATTATTAATTCATTTGGTTCTCTGTTTTCAATATCTTGGTTAGTGGCATCATATATACATGTATCACCCTTGGGTTTGAAGTCCTAACCGTCACGTACACTGTCCTCCTCATGGTCGATCAACCTCCAATGCCCATCGTTACCCTTCACCATGCCCTTGTTCTTCTCCACCCACCACGAAGCTGGGACCAGGTACTCATCCTTCAATGCATCCAAGCCCTTGTTCACCAAAGCCACGTCGCGATCAACCTCCAACTTGAACCCTCCCTTTCCCCCATTCGTTCCGGCGACTCCATGGAGATACGCCTCCAAATTGTGCCATGAGGACAAGTTTCCGGGGCTCTTCAAGTACTGGGACTTTCGAGTGTCTATCGTGAGCTCGACGCCTATATCATCGTATCCCAAGAGGGGATAGTTCGGGACTAGGTCGGGGACGTTGCGAATTCGGAGCAGTCTCAGCTCTGGGATATTGGAGAAGGCCTCCCGGAAGTCGGAGTCTCCAACTCGAGGGCTGGCGAAGACAAAGGCGGTGACCGGGGAGTTCTTATTTGGACGAGCGTTGGATTTGTTGAGGCCATTGGAAGCGATATCTGCAGCATTGAGAGTGGCGAGTGCAGCGCCTAGACTGTGGCCAGTTACTGTGATGCTGGTCTCCTCGCCGTTGTACTCGTCCATCAGCCTTCCAATCTCCCTCAGAACCTGCAAATAGTATTTGGACTTACGTAAATGAGGAGTGTGCCTCTTAGAACGAAAGGATATCCAGCTTTCTTTTACTTTTTTGTGTGATGGGGGTAAACAAAATATTCCCTACGTTAAAACTCAGCAATGTTGATAGTGTTGTGAAAAACTGCCCTGCCTTTACTCTTCTGTTTTTTTTTTTCAGAAAAGAATAAAGTTTACGTTTTCGGTAAACTCATAAAGTTTACTTTGGAGATAAGAATTTAGATCATCGTTGGTTCATGAAAAAATTGGAGAGTCAATTAGATCTTGAGTCCATCTTTATTACCAAAAATAAAAAAGAAAAAAGAAAGCCTATAGTCCACGGTCCGTGCCTCCATTGGAAGTAATTAGTTGTCGAACAAACGGGACATATGTAAAGCATGTGTAGTGGGTGCCGATTGAGAGAACTATACATTAGCCTTTAAAGCATGGCGTGTAATATGACCAGGTAGAATTAACAAACAGGTAAGTTGGTGGTAGGATGATGATCATCCACTGGTTCACACTTAGGGTTTCTAATAGTGTCAAAAGTGATATGTTACAGTCACTATTGATAATCCAATATTTCCATTAAAGCTTGAAACAGATTATTTCTGAATATGGCTGTTACAACAACATAAGTAATATAGCTAAATTTTTGGTGGATGTCGATCAGTTTAATTGATAAAGTTATTGAAAGTCGTTTCAAGCAATCCCAATTAATTTAATTCCCCGTTGTATTATTTTAAAATTTATTATCTTAATAAATTGAATAAAAATTAAAACCCTCTCTTATTATATCAAATAAATAAAGGAATGAATATATAAGTGCTAAACTTATATTAAAACACAAGTTGGATTTGAGCTCAACATTTAAAAGTAAGACTTTTCTTCCCCTTATTTTTCGATACCAGGATTTACAGTAACATAAACTCGAAAATAAAAATTATGGATCTCTAGTATATGCGATTTCATGTGATTATTATGACCTCTATTTCTTAGCAAAACAATCCATCCGTGTCATGCTGCAGCGGGCACTCGGATCAAAGTTAACTTGTGATCATTTAGAGATCTCGACCCATTCAGGTAGACAAAAAAATATACCTGGTTCCTCGCACTATCCTTATTATACGGCGACCTGGGATCGTCGGAGGTGTAGATGGACAACCAGCCTCTGTGCACCTGCGGATCACCTGAATACCCCTTGCCCAGTATCCCGGAAGCCGAAACCAACGTGAAGTCAAGATCGTTGATCCACTCCAGCGCCTGCACCGTCCCCCTCCAAGCCACCACCACGTCCCTCCGCCCCAGCACCTTCTTCCCCTCGTCGGTGGCCACCGCGACGTATCCCATCCAGTTCGACTCCTTGCTCCACGCCTCCCTCGACAATGACCTTATCAAGAACGCATCGGGGACGTCGATGCTGGAAGTCGCATAGAAAAACTTCGTCACCCGATACAGAGAATGCTGGCCGGTCGATATCGCCACCTTGTCGAAGAAGTCCCTCCGGGCATACCGACAGTCGCCGGCATACCGGGATTTCTTCTCGGTGATGAATGCGTCGTAGGTCGCCTCTGCCATCTCGCCGTAGGGGAGGATGTTCCGGCGGAGGTCGATCTCTAGGGGATCCAAGAGGTCCTTCCAGTTATCCTTGCCATTGATCTCCCTCCACCTCTTGGCTATGTTTCTCAACATGGTGAATATGTTTATTAGCCTATGGACAGGAACTATTTGTTGTTTTGTGCTAGGCCATCTAAGTTCGGCTACACATGTTTATATAACGGTGCTTGGAATTGGCATTAGTTGGCTGTTTAGTTTATTATATGATAATTATTATAATTTTGTTGGAGGATTTGCTGACTTGGTTCGCCTTGTAAGTTGGTGTGTGGGCCACCTGACCATGAAATAGACTTTCGAACAGTGAGATGCTTTGGGGATGCTTCTACGATTCAAGAAGTATATCTGAAAGGATAGGCTCATCTTTTTGATATGAAGAACCGGAAGACTCGGATCGACTCACCATTTTTTAAGGATTAGAACGATTGATTTCTGAGAGAGCAAAATTTCTTCTAAGGCCAGGTGATGAAAATAGGAAAGGGCATTGCGTGCAAGCTATATACATTGGCAGCGCGCCCCTAGGGACTGATTCAGGGTTAATTTGCTTACGGACATGTATTTCTTTGATAGGAAAATGGAGGAGTAAGTTTCTCCCCCTTATTAATTTATTAATAAAACGTTAGGTACTAACAGAAGGTTTTGCTACCCAAAGGTGTGGGAGTTTTTAGTTGCTTGACGCTGAACCAAAATTTACTATGATGCATTAATTGTATGCGCTATGGAGTGCAATGCAGCATTTGATGGTTGCCATCAAGAAACAGAAGGCTATCAAATATGACTGTGTCGTATGTAACACGTAAGGCAGTCTTGTTTGATCATCTTCCATCTCCAATTTGATGGTGGCTATTAAGTGCTACACAGCATTCTACGGTAAAAATCATGTATTAAGATCCGTGCTTATTTGATCCATGCATTGTAACCTTGATCAGTTACAAAAGTTGGGGAATTCCCCAATATAGTTTGGTGGATTTATTGAAAATTGTCCAGCTCACATAAAAAAATGTGTCATATATAGAACTCGTGCAGACGTATGCTTAGTCGCACATCGGTTATTCGTTGGATAAATTTTGGATACATATATAGAATCAAGGAACCGATAAGATCGTGGGTTTTATATATAACTTGAAGGAAGTGCATACTTGGCAATATATCCAAGAATGGTAATAATGATGATGATTATGATAAGGATGTGCATGCTTGGCAATATATCCAAGAAAGGTGATGATGATGATGATAATAATGATGATTATGATGTTTTGATGAAATTGATCACAAGAAAGTGCCAAGAGCTTTTTTTTTTTTTTTAAGCTACAAGGGTGAGCTTGCTTGATAAAATATCCAAGAATTCTGTACGGAAAAGAAGCACATGAATGTACTCAGTCAAGATGGCAGGCCAAATTTTAATTTGGAATGAGTCGCACGTGATTAGGTCAAATATTTATTTTTAGACGCATTAGTTATGTAAGGAGTGAAATACTCTAACATTCAACCTTTTTCCTTTAAACACTACACTTCATTTCCGGACCACCTATAGATAGGCATTGCTTCTAATAATGAGGGATGAAATTTGTCGAAGTTTCTGCGAGAAGTTGCGTACGTGTGTAATGTTGCTTCTTTTTTCTCCATAGGAAATTAATGGGTCAAGCACTCTGATGTAGACCTTGACGGATTGGGTTATCTGCAGCTCTGCTCCCACTTGGGTTTTGGTAATCCGATTAGTTTACAGCACGAGCCACATCCACACTGGTGATGCATGGACAAGGCATGGTTTACCATCAGTGCGACTGCAAGACGAGCCCAATGTGCAGACTACTACAAAAATTTCAAGAGCATTAGATCCGTGATCCGAGCTTCAGGCTGGCCCATATCACCCCTATCTTCGGCCATATAGTCAGAGCTACTGAATGAACGAGCACAATGGTCTAGCATATTAAAAACTTCTTATAAACAAGGATAAAAGTAAGGTTGGCTAGAAATAACAGTTCACGAGTCCCCCTTTTTTTTTTTTACTTTTATTTTCTTTTCTTCCCAGTATTATGTTAAAACAACGGAAGAAGATAAAATCTATGTTTATTATATTTCTGGTGTAACAATATATACATCAATATGTAGCCTAACAATATGACTAATAAAGAATTAAAGCCTATGATGACTAATAAGATGATATCAATCATATTTGGACTAGTACGATAACATTATATTTTTTTTCCGTTTTTGTTTTTAACAGATAGGTCAAAAAGCTTACGAAGAAGAAAAAAAAGTGAATTTTGCATACAAAGTTCACTTAATTTCTGATTTTGTAAAAAAGAAGTTGGATTTGATTTTTAGGTAGGATTTTTGTAGAAAAAAAATGGACAACACAAATTTAGAAATTCTAGAATGGTTTAGTCAGTTCGTGTAAATACAAAATGGCTGCTACGAAAAATTAAATTACCCTATACATATCTATTAAATATACAACAAATATATTTTAAATATACAATATATATTTGTTTCGACTACCATTCTCCTCTTGCTTAAACCTAGGGACAAAATCATTGGGGGACCTTTCAATATCTCTTTACGCTCAAAAAAGAAAATCTCTACATTTTTCCTACAAAATCAATAATTATTATTTTTTTTTTTACAAAACTATAAAAGAAAATTACTTGCATAATACATCATTAACCATCAAATCTCTAGTGAAGTTGCCTTCACTCTAGACAAGGAAAATGATGGTTCCCATTAAAATAAATCCCACGGCCGGGTTGCATCTGATGGGGTTCCAAGTTCCTGGACGTTGAACCATACGTTGGCCAGCAATTTCCCTACCACAACACTTGCATCCAACTTCATCACCACTCCGTCACCCATTAAAGTACATCTAACAAAGGAAAGGCTCTGTGCACAGCTGGTGCATCTTCAAGGCTAACATTTCTAGTTTCTAGTGTCAATAAGCATGAACATTCCCAATAGCCTTAGGGTATTTTTGGTTGGGAAAGTTGGACACTGGAACGAGGAAGGGAAACGAGCGACTTTCATTTCAGCTATTTGTTGGGACGAGTTTATTCCTAAACCAATTCCAAGGATGAATAGAAATGTTCAATCTCTCAAAATTCAATCCAGACTCTTCCTTAGTATTTAAATCTCATTCTAATTTTGATTCCAATTTCCGTCACGAACCAAACATGTCGAAGTATATATGGTATTTTTAATCTGATTTTGATTCTGATTCTAATCGTACACTAAACACACCCTTAATTTCTATTTTATACTAATAAGAATCGCACGGAGAAGGGCCTTACCCAGCCTAGTGTTTGCCTTAACCGGAGCCAAACTCGAAAATAACTGGTCAGGTTGGGGCTCTCAACCTATATGCTCTGTTTCTGGCAAACCCTGCCCTTAGCTAACATATCCAACCTAAGTAGACGAGGTACAAAATGGCAATTGGAAATCAGGCCAACTCAAGACTCTTCATCCTAGAGCACATATTTAAAATTGAAGCAGGTCTAGATCATGCATGCTGAAACCATGCTTGAATTTATCATGCCGGGCTCTGACGGATGGTTGAGAAGTGTTTGAATAGTTGGTAGAATTGAAGAGTTGGTGGGCCCAACATCTAACACCTGAATAATGCTGTGGCCCATATTTAGCCTGTTCGAAGGAACGTGATTCGTCTGGACAAAACTGAACGCAGTCTGAACTATGTCGGGTTTCCAGTAAGCAAGAAGTTGAGATTTTTGAACTATGTCAACTCCAAAACAAATGAAAGCACCCTAACTCCTCTATTTCATATCCTTGAATCTTGTAACCTTATTCCTGGTTGGGTAGTTGGCTGGCTGGAGCGGAACCATTGCTTGCCTTCCTTTTGTCACTTATATAAGCATATATCAGGAAGCCAATATCGTCTTCTCCCTATTCAGAACCGCCTATGGGCCGCCAAAACTCTGATTTTATAAAAATCCGACAATCTAGATGTTGAAAACAGAACAATAAAGAAAGAGAATTGTATTTTTCCCCTATCTGATACAATGTACAAGAGCAGCTTTTATATAGACTATGAGGCTGACGAAGTTTGGTAACATCGACTAAGTTTGGCACAATCAATCACAAATCAATCAAGGTGAAGTTTGGTAAAGCCGATTAAGTTTGGCATAATCAATCAAGCAATGGAGTCTAACATCCCCCCTCAAATTCAAGGTGGTAAAGTAGGCATCAACTTGATTTTTTATTTTTATTTTTATTTTTATTTATATTCTTTTTGCTGAAATGGAGGTATTATACATAACGTATACGGATACACCCAAGAAAATTAAAAAGTAATATATCACGGAGAGCACTAGGCAACTCCATCTCGTCCACCCATAGATGGCCCCTAGAGTGCTAGGTAATAAAGGAAGCCACCTAATCGGCAGTCCCATTGGCCTCTCTAAACATATGCCTCGCCTGGATCACCAACCCGTCACAAACTAAAGCCCGGATGTGTCTCAACCGTGGGTGGTAATCGCCAACCCCACCCGATGCCTATAGGATCCACCCAATGACCGTCGCAGAGTCGCCCTCTAAAAGGACCTCTCGTCCCAATAAAGCACGTTGAACATAGCTCAATTCCGACCAAGCCGCTCTCAACTTCGCTGTTGGCACCCGGGTGTCGAACAAGTGGCAACCCTCGGCCACGATCACCCTAGAATTCGGGCCCCTAACAACGAAGCCCGCACCTCCACACCTGCCACCTTACAAGACATATCCATCAAAATTGACCTTGAGAAACTAAGAGGTGGGGGCTTTCAGGTGAAAAACACCATACAGGGCGCTCCACGAGCAAATGTAGAGCCCAAGATGTCTCGAGCTATCAAAGGTCTATCCGAGCAGATCGCCTAAGAGGCCTCCACTGCTAGCATCCGCACCCTCTCCACCGCCACCCCGGGTTTGGGGCTCCTCTCGCCAAAGGTCCATGCATTCCTTGCTAGCCAGACCTGATAGGCAGTGTATGTTGCCCGCATCGCCTCCGGTCTGGACTGCAAGGCCATGGCTAAGCGTCGAAGAATTTGAAGAAAGGCTGTCGCGTGGTGCCATAAGTCCATGGAGAAACTTGCCATCATCCAGATCCTCCTGGCCCGGTGGCACTAGAAGATAGCATGGTCCAACGACTCATCAGTCTGACACTCCGGGCACTGAGGGTGGATACCCATCCCCCTCTCCCACAACAGCAATCTCGTCGGTAGTCTGCCTCAGGCGACCGTTCAGAAGAATAAGGCCACTCTGGGGTGCAGCCCAAATCGCCAGATCCAACCGAGATCCACCCCCAACTGTCCTCCACCTCGCTCAGCATAGCAAACGTCCGCCCTCAAGACTCTAGCCCTGCAGGACGAGCTCCACACCCGACATCGGGACAGGGGTGCCTCAAAATTGGGAGCGATCGAATTTGCTCCGCAAGTGGCCCCCAAATAACTGGTCGATCTGGTGGGTATCCCAGCCTGCACCGCCCAGAAGAAGAAGGTCACACACCCAGAGTCCCTCCACGACCTCAACACCGACTAAAGTCGGCCACCGCATCAACAGGAGCTCCTCCACCCAAGCATCCCCCATCACATCCACCCTCTGACCATTACTGATCAACCACCTACATCTCGATAGGACTAAAGGCATGCCCCTGCAGATCTCGCGCCAAACTGGAGACACCCTCTGACCCCTAGGTGGGGTTCCACTACTCCCAACAGGGCCATACTAGGCAACCATAAATTGACTCCAAACAGATTGTGGCTCTAAGATAACTCTGGCAGCATGCTGAGTAATCAGCACCTCCCTCCTGATCAGCAGAGACTGGATACCCAACCTCCTGCCCTAGTCGGTTGGCATACCGACACACACCAACTTGAGTTTGGAAACAAGAGATCGAAAGATGCCAAGAGGATGAGCTTTGATGAAGACGTCTGCAAGCTGATCAGTCGTGAAAACTAGATCACGAATATACCAAAAAACTGACATGCTAGATCAAGAGTAGGGATTGGAACTGCGAGAATTTGGAGTGAGACCGCGCCTGCCAAGCTGATCTTCGCCAAGCTTTTGACGGTACGATTTGACGTGCTGCAGCTGGACCTTGGAGCGAGACCATACTTGCCAAGTTTACCTGCCAAGCTTCTGACGGTACGGTTTGACGCGCTGCTTCTAGGGTTTGGAGTGAGACTGTGCCTGTCAAGTTTACTTGCCAAGCTTCTGAGGGTACGATTTGATGCGCTGCTGCTAGGATTTAGAGTGAGACCACACTTGCTAAGTTTACTTGCAAAACTTCTGACAGTACGATTTGGTGCGCATTGCCGCCGCCTCCATAGAGGAATAGGAGCACCAGAAGCATGATGCTCAGGAAGCTTGACTCCCTCATCTTTGGTAGGAACAGGATCTGCTAGCTGATGACGCCGAGATCTGTCTTCAGAATTTGCATCTAGCTCCCTTTCTTTTTAACAACTGGATCAAGATTAGATAGTTATGATAACCACCCCAACCCCGGACCCACATCAAGAAATCCCAAATTTGGATCAAAGAAACCCCAAAATAGCCCCAAAAAGGGAAAGGGAAAAGGAAAAAAAAAAAGAGATCGAGAACGTGGGGATCTGTCGTTGGAGGCGCCGAAGAGGAATAGATGTCGACTGGAAAGGCGCCACCACTTGTCTTCCTTTAGGAAAAGGAAGGAGCACGAAGATGAGCGGAGGAGACGGATTCCGGCCGAGTCAAGGGTTGGTAAGGAAGCGGACATATGGTTTTAATATAAAGAGGACGGAAGAGTTCGCGATAGAGAGAGGGGAAGAGTTCTATATAGTTTAATATAGAGAATACAATTTAATGGAAGAGAGAGAGTGAACATGGAAGACCACGGAATACGAGAAGAAGTTGAATAGAGAGGGAAAGCACCCACGACAGACCAACAAATTTTTTATTCATTTAAAGTGAAAAAAAATAATGGGAAAATAATAAAAAAAATTAAAGAGAAAAAGAAGAAAGAAGGAAGCTTAGGATTTTTTCAGGATCTCAATGAAAAGAAGAGTGTTTTGAAAGCCACCAAGGCCGGAGCCTCGGGTACCCTCCAAACTAGACAAGAAAAATAGAGGATCTACGAGCGACGACGACCACAGAAGAGAGGATGACAGCAAGGCGGAAGAGAGGACGACAGCAGGTTACATGATTGGTGGCTTTGATACTATATTGAAAACAAAAGAATAAAGAAAGAGAATTGTATTTTTACCCATATACGGGAGCAACCTTTATATAGACTAGGAGGCTGACGAAGTTTGGTAAGGCCAATTAAGTCTAGCATAATCAATCACAAACAAATCAAGGTGAAGTTTGGTAAGCTGACTAAATATGGCACAATTAATGGATTTTAACACTAAACATATGGCAATCTTTCATTAGCTACTCTTGAGCCAATGGTAACAGCTTTTTCAGTCTATCGAAATCCCTCATTTATCCAACTTCTTGGAAATTCATAAAGTTTGGATTTAAGATGACTCTCAGATGGTAAAATTTACTTTGTTTTCAGCACAAATTTCATAGCTTCATAGCTTTGCAAACATTTGTATGAATTGTATTTATAGGCAAGAACAGATGTAATAAAATAAGGAGTATGATCTAATTTTTTAAGAGGACTGATTTCATCATATTCAAATCATATAACTTTTTGAGATATTCTAATGACCAAATTGAAGATGCCATAAGCATGAATCATCATGAACAATAGTTTTAAGACAAGGCAGAACGCTAATATTGATTTTCAAAGATAAACTGTATGTTTTCCGGTCAGACACTATAGTAAAATCGGAAAAAGCCGACGCTTAAATGCCGACGCTAAGGGAAAGTGTCGGTATTTTTAGCTCCCACATCAAAGTTTCCCGACGCACTTGGTGAGTGTGGGTATTCTATACTATTGGACGACGCTTAAAAGCGTCGGCGTAGACCTAAGCCTAAAACGACGCTTATAAGCGTCGCCGAATCCTCCTTAAAACCCAGCGGCCGACCCCGAGCCCGCATACTTGCCCTAGCTAATCCCGAGCCCCCTCATTCTCCTCTCCGGCGCTGCCTTCGTCTCTTCCTCCTTTTCGGCGCGGTCCGTCCGACTGTTACCTCCTCCTCTCTTTTCTCCGGCGTCGACCGACCGACCCCAACGCGCTCCGCCCGAGGTAGTTTTCTCCTACTCCCTCCTCTCCCTCCGTCTCGCTTGTTCTCCTCCTTCTCCTCCTCCTCTTCTTCGGGTGTTCGTGGGTTTTTTTCCTTTTTTAATTTGTTCTCTTGCCCTCAAGCCTTGATCGAGCTTCACCTCCGTCCGAGGATCTTCTCCTCCTCCCTCCTCTCCGACGTCGACCGATCGGCCCCAAGTCCCGATCGATCCAGGCCCGCCTCCGCCCGAGGATTTTTGCCTGTAACATATTATATTCCAGGTTTATGGATATTCCTAATTTTACTGTGGTTGCCTCTAATTTCAGCCTCCAACTTCCATTATTGATTTATTATTGATTATATATTGTTTTTAATTCATTCCAGCTTCCATTATTGATTTCTCTCATCTTTCCGCATTGTTTTTCCATCTTCTCCACTAGTTGGTGAAGAGGCACATGCTTCGAGTCCAACCCTTGTTTTAACTTTTTATATGTTTTATATGTGAAGAGGCACATGCTTCTCCACTAGGTGGCGAAGAGGCTACAAGCTTTGGACAAACCCAGCCAAGCCTTCCCAGAGTGATTGCACTGTTTTCTATGGGTGACATTGTTAACAAATCGCAATATAAAAAAATCAACTCACCTCTGCATTTTGAAGAATTGGGACCAAGCATGAAATTATTGTCAACACTATAGAAGAAATTTCTTGACGAACCTGAAAGTTAATAGCGAAAACAGATTTTAGAATTTGTACTGCTATTACTAGGTAAAAAA
>JAOXJJ010000801.1:701007-711799 GCA_025769935.1 Phoenix roebelenii
TATTTCCTTGCCCCTTTAGCCGGCCCTTCAATTAATTCCACAGCTATTTGGTGATGTTGGCCTTCGGCAGGTGGACGAGAGGGCGGTGCTAAAGCATTTCGACTGGCCGGAGCACAAAGCTGATGCTCTGCGGGAAGCCGCGTTCGGGTTCTGTGATCTCAGAAAACTCGAATCACAGGCACTGACCTTCCGCGACGACACTCGCCAGCCATGTGCTCCTGCTCTCAAAAAGATGCAGGCCCTGTTTGAGAAGTATGCGCAGCAATGCAATCTTTAGTTTTGCCTTTTATTTGTTGCGTAACTTATAAATCCCAATGGCTGCAAGGAAGAGGTAGAGTTTTATCTGATTACTAGGTGTTATTGCTGTTGTGAATCTGTGACAGACTGGAGCATGGGATGTATACTTTGGCACGTATGCGAGAGGGTGCAATGAAGCGATACAGAGGCTTTCAGATCCCTTGGGAATGGATGCTGGATAATGGAATTGTTAATCAGGTATGTCAGGCAATTCCCTCTGTTTCCTTCTATTTCAATGCCAACTCGATTTCTTTCCTTTTCCATTACACATATTCTGCGGTTTTGGAGGGCAATTTTTCTCTCTGATAATAAATTTGCCATTAATTACGAAGGGATCTCGGAAGGAGGCCTGGCAAGTAATGAAGTTAGTAACAATAGGAATTAGGACGAAGGATTTGGAGATCTCGATGCACGTGAGCATGGGGTCGCGTGAATGTTTGTTTTTGTTTTTGTTTTTTTGTTTTTTCCTTTCCTTTTTTTTTTAATAGCATTTGTTGATTAAAGTTATCATGGAGATAAATTTTTTTGCTCGCTTAAGGCTTATAGCTGTAACCAAATTACACAAAAATATTAGTACACAAATTACAATTGCTTATCTTGCCAAAAAAAAATACAATTGGTTCCTCGATCATCAAGATTAGTTGTTGCCTCCGTATGAAAAAAATGGTGAAAACTCTAGATGGCTATGGAACTTATGATGGAATACATAATAAACTTCAGATGGGACATATTGGGTCGTAATTTAGAAGTTTAAAAATCTTTCTTACCAATGTTGGCTGAGTTCTACCTTATATGAGGTGGGACCTAACAACTTAAGTGAAAAAAAAAGAAACAAAAAGAAAAAAAAAGAGAAACAAAAAGAGGAAAAAAAGGGGGTAGGGCTCATTCTATTAGGTAGGGTGAGAATAAAAAGAGGAGCTCTCTTGGTGAAGTGCTTGTAGAATCCATCTCTAGGAGGAGGTGAAGATCTTATTCAAGGCATCTCAAGAGGAAGAAGAATCTTGTACAAACCTACACTTGGTGAGATGAGAACTCATTTTATTATTGGTGCCTACACTCTTTTTCATGTCAACTCTTTATTTGTGATTCAAGAAAGAAATTCTTGATGTATGTGATTCTCTAGTTTAGCCTAGAGAAGATACTTTATAAGCCCATTATTGTAGAGGTTTGAGGTAGACTTGGGTTCGGTAGTTTTTTCCTAACATTGGAGGATTTTTCACCTAAAAATTGTTATCTTTTGCTTGTGGTTTCTTGTGGTTTGATTTTTGGTAATTCTTGCATTGATTAGTTGTTGTGGTATTCTCATTTTACTCACACAAAGATAGAACAATTGTTTGTCTAGTAAAGGGGTCTTTCCTAACAAGTGGCATTAGAGCAAGGTTTTGTGCTTATAAGATATTTGATAAAATTCTTATGTGACTAGAATGGAGGATTCTATGGGAGACATGATCAAACTGACATTTTCTATCTATGCCATTTGGAAACCTAGGATGAAAGATATCCTTTATTGTAAGGATTTGTATGAACTTATCCATAGAGATGAGGCTAGGCCAAAAGAGAAGACCGACAAGAAATGAGAGATAATGAATTGAAAGATAGTTGCACAAATTAGACAATGGGTTGATCAAACCGTGTTCCATCATATTGCTCAAGAAACCAATGCCTTCTCTTTATGGAAGAAATTAGAGGCCATATGTGAGAGAAAGATTGCACAAAATAAAGCCTCTCTGATTAGGAGGCTTGTCAACTTGAAGTACAAATATGGAAGAAGTATGACAGAATACTTGAATGACTTCCAAGGCTTGGTGAATTAGTTGACTACTATGAAGCTTGTTCTAGATGAGAAGTTGCAGATTTTGTTACTTCTTAGTTCTTTGCCAGACAGTTAGGAGACTCTTGTGGTGTCTTTAAGCAATTTTGCACCTGACGGCAAAGGTCACTTTAGATATGGTAAAGGATAGCATGCTAAATGAAGAGGTTAGAAGAAATGAACAGAAAATATCTCTTTAAGTTGAGTCTCTTATGACAGAAAGAAGAGGTAGAAGCAAAAGCAAAGCATCCTTACAACAGAGATAAATCCAAGAATAGGTCAAAGTCAAGAAAAGGTATAAAATGCTATTATTGTGGCAATCTAGGACATATGAAAAGAGAATGCAAAGCATTGAAAAAAGAGCAGAGCACAGAAAAAAAGGTGAAGCAAAGACAGAGCAAAAGGATGTTACAGCAGTTGCAGCTGATGCAGATGTTATTGTTGTTAGTGATGGTAGCATCAACCTTGCATATGAAGACAGTAACTGGGTGATAGATTCTGGTGCTTTTTTTTATGTCACTCCACATGGTGGTTTCTTCACATCCTATACTTACAGTGATTTTGGTTGTGTTAGGATGGAAAATGATGGTTTATCCAAAATTGTTGGCGTGGGGAGTGTATGTTTAGAGATCAACACAGGTTACAAGTTGCTACTCAAAAATATTAGACATATTCCAGACATCCGCCTCAATCTAATCTCACCAGCAAGCTTGATGATGAAGGTTATAGTAATCATTTTGGTGAAAAAAAATGGAAGCTCACCAAAAGCTCTTTGTTGATAGCAAGAGGAAAGAAAAATAATACTCTCTACATAATGCAAGCAAAGCTAAATGAAAGGAGATGTGAATGCAATTGATGATAATTTTTCTACGCAACTTGGGCACAGAAGACATGGGCATATGAGTAAGAAAGGACTTCAAATTCTAGCCAAGAAGTTGTGTTACCCAAGATGACAAGCCAAGAGGGGGGGTGAATTGGTTTTTCTAAATATTTCAATTCCTTAATCAAATCGATGATGAGTGAATAGTTTAGTTAATATCAATTAAGTGTGTGCAGTGAAGTTAGAACAATACACAATACAAATACACAAGAAGTATAGTGGTTCGGTGCTCTTCTAAGCACCTACGTCCACTTCCCAAGCATCCCCTTGGAAATTCACTATAATCCCACGAATTACAGTTGGATTATTTTTCGGGCTTACAATCCAAAAATCTTTACATTTTGATTTTTCGGGATCACCAAAAATCTATGTTGGTTTTGCGGGCTCACCAACAACCTACACCGTTGGTTTTACGGGCTCACCAACAAACCTTACGGGCTCACCAGCTGGGGTCGGCTTAAGAAATTTTGGGGTTGGCCCTCTCTGTAAATTTCAGAGAGTTATTTTCTTGAGGCTTCAAATTGGGGTCGACTCAAGGTTCTTTGAGGTCGGCTCCACTTACTGTTCATCTGTGCCATTTTTGCAGGGGTGTGCCAAATGGTTCCAAGGTGTGCTAGGGTTGACTCCACTTTCTTTGGGATCGACTCAATTCACACTTTTCTGCATCTTAAGGTTAGACTGATTCATTTAATCAATGAAACATATTTCAAGTAATTTTTGAGTGTATGCCACGATAGAGTTACATACCCTTAACAATGAAAATTATTGTTTTGCCCTTAAGAGTATATTTCACATGAAACTTTGCTGAATTAGATTTAAAGATTCTCTATTACTTTTCTACTACAAATTGTATCCCGTTGATAATCATTGGAAGACGTCTTGATCTTATTTTCTCAATATATTATGAATGTATCGAGGGTGTCGTATTTATTAGTGATGTATCACGTTAAACTGTATTGTTAATTTGATATTCTCTCAATGGTTGTGTTAATCATCAAAATAACACTATCATTCTCAATCTTCCCCTTTTTGATGATTACAAAACATTGAGTATAGGCAAATTGATGCTTGTATTCTCATTAGGAGTTTTGATTTAGAAAGAACTTAAGTTGTTGAATTTCAGCTTTTCTAGATTTGAAAGTGAAAGCTCCCCCTCTTTCATCCAAATATTGCAAATTTGAACTTTCGATTTTCTCCCCCTTTCTTTTGTATTTTATTAAAGATGAAACTTCAAAAATTTGAGATAAAGCAAGAGTTTCAGGTTATGTATCGAAGCATGAGGAGTATGTGCCAAATTCAAAAATTTTGATTTAAAATTTCATTGTTATATATTGCTCCCCCTTAAGTAAATATAGTCTCTTTCTATTTAATTTCCAAGCTTTCTTCTCCCCATATATCGCAACTTCCCTCTTTTCTTACTTCTCTTCCTTTTTGTTATCATCAAAAGAATGTATAGAAATAGATAAGTAGAAACAATAAATAATAAAATCCAAATTTTATTTATCAAAATGAAACATTGTAGTACACTGATGCCAAAAGTACAATGTTCATCAAAATAAGGTGCAAAATACATCAACAAGGTAAAATGCATATGAGAACTAGATAAATCCTAGGCACTAATCATGATATACTTCTGTAGTGCTATCATCGAGCCTAGGGAAAATCTAATGCCTGTGATCTAGTCCTCATCCTCCTAGCATAAGTGGCAAGGGGAGGTCTGGCCTGATGGGACTGAGTCTGCCGTGGACCTATGTGAGCTGGATGACTCTGTGCCGAAATCTCTGACTCAGCTGCTCGGGGCACATATGGACCATGAGCCTCTCTCTCTCTAATGCTATCACCTGGTCTCTAAGGCCTATCAGCTGAGCAGAAAATTCTCAAATCTCAGTAGTCATACTGTCCATCCTGCTCATCATGCCATCAGAGAGAGTCCTCACTTGAACTAACACAAGCTCAGTTATCCTACTCCAAAATTCTTCTGTGCATCCCGTAGGTGTGGATGATGAAGGTCCTACCTCTGAATGTGCTGTAGGATGATCCGCAGGTATCTCAAACTCAGGGATAGAGTCTCCAAGCTCTGGTGCATCAGCCTCTGGTGCATGTGCCCCTGCACCTCCATGCACCCACTGACCGTTCACCTTCTCATAACCCATGCGTACTAGGGATCGTGCAGTGTAGGTGTCGGTAAATAACAAATTCCTGGATATCTCTCCCTCTACAGATATGTCATGATGACTGAAAATCAGGGTGAGTACCATACCGTAGGGCAAGGATGCTCTCGATCTGAATACGGCCTCACGCATCTGCCTGATCATCATAGCTGGAAGATTCAGGAGAATACCCTAAATAACATGCTCCATAATGGCCAAGTCCCGCTCAGATACATGATCAAATCTTTCGCTTTTCGGAAACAGAATCCGACCTATGAAGTTATGCAATTGTCTCATCTCAGCTGATAAAGAACTAGCTATTACATTTTTTGAGTAATCAAATTCATCTCTCTTGTAAATCAGTTGTAGAGCCCTAATCCTATGATCTGGTTTTTCTGGTGTCGCACCTTCGCACGGGAGATGAAGCAACTCACTCAGACTCTCCTCAGAGACACGAACTTGTGTTCCTCGGACCTCAAACACTAGCTCTCCTGGACCAACCCGTAGAAAGGCATAAAACTCATGAACCAAACTCGGGTAGGTCTTCAAATCTAGGGAGCAAAGATACTCCTAACCTTGCCGCCGAATCCATCCACCTAGCCGGAACCCTTCTTGGTCCAAAAACTCGGAGTGAATCCTTCTTCCCGTGGTAACTGATCTTCCAGCATACTTGGCAAGTTGGACTGAGGGGGAAGGAGGTGGAGGAGGCTCTACACGTGTCTCACCTTGTGGAAGCACTGTAGAAGACTCTCTAGGGCGCCCCTCTACAAGAGTTGGATGAGGTACTCTCTCGGCTCTCTTGGCCACGGCTCGCTTGGGTCCCATCTTTCACCAAATCCCTTCTTAGATCTTGATCTAACGGCTTGGAAAAAATAATCTTCTACTATTTGGAAGTGATTGGAGGGAATTGGAGAGTGCGAAATAGGGTTTGAGAGAGGAAACAAGGAGTGGAAAAACCCTAATGTAGCTCACGGGTCCCCTTTAAAAATGGGGGTCCCGCCAACTTTTGCTTGGGTCAACTCAAGGAGGGGTCGACCCCATTCTGAGCTCAGGTCGGCCCCGGTTCAGGCTTCAATTTTTTTTTTTTGATTTTTTTTCTTTCTGATCCTTACCAAATCTTTATGGGACATTGATATATGTGTGAGGAATCTATAAATGAATCATTTTACCAATGTTTCATGGGATTTTCAAAATGGGAGGAGAATATCATGAGACAACTTGTTTCTTTCATTTGTTTTTAATCAAAGGGATCACATATGCCTAATTCTCTCCTAAACATGCAAAATCTATCTCCACTTAAAGATTTTGTAAATATGTCAGCTAATTGTTTCTCGGTACACACATGCTCAATACATACATTCCTATTTTGCACATGATCTCTAATGAAGTGATACCTTATTTCAATGTGCTTTGCCTTAGAGTGCTGAACCAAATTTTTGGTAAAATTAATGGCATTAGTGTTGTCACATTTTATAGGAATATTGTCAAATTTGATTCCATAATCCTCTAGTTGTTGCTTGAGCCATAACACTTGAGCACAACAACTTCCAGTAGCTATGTATTCGGCCTCAGCCATTGACAATGCTACTGAATTCTGCTTTTTGCTAAACCATGATACTAAGTTATTCCCTAAGAATTGACATGTTCCACTAGTGCTCTTCCTAACTAATTTGCATCCAGCAAAATCTGCATCAAAATATGCAAGCAAATCTAGACAAGAATCTCTAGAGTACCATAATTCTATGTTTGTGGTTCCTCTTAGATATCTAAGGATTCTTTTGACAGCACTTAGATGTGATTCCTTAGGGTTTGATTGGTATCTAGCACATATTCCTACACTAAATACTATGTCAGGCTTACTAGCAGTAAGGTAAAGCAAGGATCCAATTAAGCCTCTATAAAGCTTCATATCTACAATTTTTCCTTTTTCATCTTTGTCTAGTTTACTAGTGGGGTTCATTGGGGTGCCTATTTTCTTGTGATTTTCATTTCCAAACTTCTTTAGTATTTCCTTTGTGTACTTAGTTTGATGAATGAAGATGCCTTCCTTAATTTGCTTGATTTGTAATTCGAAAAAAAAATTTAGTTCTTCCATCATACTCATCTCGAATTCTTCTTACATTAATTCAGCAAATTCTTTGCAAAAACTATCATTAGTGGCACCGAATATTATGTCATCTACATATATTTGTACTACTAGTAGATTTTTATCTTTTCTCTTAAGAAAAAGTATTTTATCTTTATTTTCTCTACTAAAATTATTATTTAACAGAATTTTGCTTAATCAATCATACCATGCCCTAGGTGCTTATTTCAATCCGTATAGTACCTTATGTAATCTAAATACATGATCAGAAAATTCATGATTCTCAAAACCAGGGAGTTGCTTTACATATACTTCTTCTTCTATATAACCATTTAAGAATGCACTTTTTACATCCATTTGATATAATTTGAAATCCATGAAACATGCAAAAGCTAGAAGTAATCTAATAGCTTCTAATCTAGCCACGAGAGCAAATATTTCTTCAAAATCTATCCCTTCTTCTTGATTGTATCCCTTAGCTACAAGTCTAGCTTTATTTCTTATAACTACCCCATTTTCATCTAATTTATTTCTAAAATTTTATTTTGTTCCAATTACAGAATTATGCTTTGGTCTTTCAGTTAATGTCCATACATTGCTTTTTTAAAATTGATTTAGTTCTTCTTCCATAGCATTAATCCAATTTATGTCATGCTCAGCTTCTTTAAAAGTTTTAGATTTTATTTGTGAAACTAAAGCAAGATAATCATTTAAATTTCTTAGAGAGGATCGAGTTCTTACCCCTTATGATGGATCACCAATAATTAAGTCTTTGGGATGTCCATGTGCATACCTCCATTCTTTTGGCAAGTCTTGAGATTGTGGTGGAGCATGATTATCTTCCTTTTTCTTTTCATCTCCCTTTTCTTGATTTGGCACGTCATTAAGATTCAGCTTTTCAAACTCAATGATTTCTGGATCATCATCAAGAATATTTTCTCTTCTAGGGGACTTACTATCAGACTCATCAAAAATGACATTTACTGATTCTTCAACTATAAGGGTTCTCTTGTTGAAGACTCTGTATACCCTACCAGAAGTAGAATATCCTAAGAAGATACCTTCATCTGATTTGGCATCAAATTTGCTTAGATCCTCCTTGCCATTGTTTAATATAAAACATTGACATCCAAATACTCTAAAATAGTTAGCAGTTGGTTTCTTATTCTTCCAAAGTTCATAAGAAGTTTTCTTTGTTATCGGACGTATTAAAACATGATTTAAAATATGGCAAGCAGTATTTATAGCTTCAGCCCAAAAGTACTTTGGAAGATTTGACTCACATAACATTGTGCGAGCCATTTCTACCAAGGTCCTTTTTTTTCTTTCAACAACCTCATTTTGTTGAGGCGTTCTAGGTACTGAAAATTGATGTGAAATACCATTTTCATTACAGAATTCTTCGAAATATTGATTTTCAAATTCAGTTTCATGATTACTTCGAATTGCAACTAAGGTAAAATTCTTTTCAGTTATAACATTTTTATAGTATTTCAAAAAGACTAAAAATGTTTCAATTTTATGTGCAAGAAACAAAACCCATGTATATCTTGAGAAGTCATCCACTATTACTAATCCATACTTTTTTCCTTCTAGACTTGTAGTTCTAGTAGGTCAAAATAGATCCATGTGAATGAGTTCAAAAGGCCTAATGGTTGACACTACATTCTTTGATTTAAAAGATGATCTTGTTTGCTTTCTTAATGCACATGGTCCATAGATTTTATTGTTGTCTGATTCCTGTTTACCTAAAAATACGCTAAACAGATCGTTATTAGAACCGACAAACAAAGTTTAATTTAATTATACTCTTACCTTTTCTACTTGAAGAATAGTGGTCGTAAGAGGTCGATCCACAAGGAGGCAGTTGGAGTTACATAAAAATTAAAACGTTCACTCGGATTCAAAATCGATTTTTGAATAACAAAAGAAAAACATTACGTCGGGGATGTTGACTGATTCTCTGGTCTACCAGAGAATGTTTTCTATTTGAAAATAACGAAAAGACAGGTTCTTAGAAATCGAAGAGCATTTATAAATTTGATGAAAAAGAAAGCTCTGGCATAAAAAAAAATGGTTGAAAACAGTACTAAGAATATTGAAGCCTGGAACATAAATTGCATAAAAGAAATTTTAATATATTGCATAAAAAGAAAAATTATAGAATCTGCATAACAAAATAAAAGAACAGAAATTAAAATTGCAACAGAAAGAAAAAAAACATAAAGCTCTCAAATAAAACTAAAACTAAAACTAAACCCAAGAACACATTGCTCTATTTTCAAATTTCTTTGAAAATAGAGCACGGCTTCTTTTTTTCTCTTCAAACAGGGCTATCTTCTCCTAGCCGATGGCCTCCTCTGTTTCTTGGTCCCCAACTGAGAGCTCCCCTCTCCTCCTCTCGTTCTCCCCTTCTTATAGATCGCCAGAGCATGGATCCCTTGATTGCGCATGGAGAGGAGGAGAAACGGGCGCCTGGGATCGTGCGCAGGATCACTTCTTCGTAACGAACGCGGGATCTCTTCTTTGGCCATGGGATGTTGAGAAGCTGATTCGGGAAGGGATGAGATGCGGAACACCTGGATCATAGGTGGTCGTCCGGTCTCTGATCCGCGGGATTGCTGGGAGGAGGGCGTGTCGAAACCGCATGAAGCTTGGATCATGGGAGGCTGATTCGGAATGGAGCTTGATTTCAGCGTGGGATGAGGAGGATGGAAGAAGCTGGGAAATCACTTGGGATCATTTCTTCTCCCCTGTTTTCGCACGGGATGAAGCTGGAGATCGCGATCAACGGGCGAAAGAAGATGCGAAAATGAGGCCTTGAATCCGGAAGGGAGACGCTGCGGGATCGCTGATCTGGAAGGGAGCTGGGAGCCTGGGAACGTGGACTTCCTTCTTTAGCCACGGGATGACGTTGGAATTGCTCGAGATGAGATGCAATGGCTAGGCAGATCGTGGAGAAGTGGATCACGAGCTTGGTATCTGATCTGGAAAGTGATCCGTGGAAGATGGACGGCCGTGATGCACTGCGGGAGGAAGAAGAAGAATACTAAATAGAGTATTTTTTTCGTAACACTGTTCATATGAACAGTATCATCTCGGAACACTGTTCATATGAACAGTGATTTCAGCATGAATAGTAACTTCAGGAATGAATAGTATTTTCAGCTATTCTTCATGGGATTGGAGGTTAAAAAGTTCTTTTTCTTTGTGATAAAGTGAGAGTGGGAATCTTTATTCCGGAAGAGTGTGGGTGCTAATCCGGAAAGGGGGAACGCGAGGATCACTGGAAGATCGCACGCAGGCTCGGATGTTTGGGTGCAAATGTGTTCGATCAGATCATGGCAGGATTGAGCTCGCACGGTTTGGGGCCATGATGCATCCCTCTAAACTCTACCAAATGCGCATTTAAACTTTAATTTATACTAACATGTGCCAAACAAAAATATAATATTAACTTAGTGATTTTATCGTTATATATTAGCAGTAATACTAATTTAAGCAGCATGTAGATCGCACTTTTGTGCTCTCATCATACCCCCCAACTAGCTTATTGCTAGTCTCTAGCA
>JAOXJJ010000801.1:711899-748022 GCA_025769935.1 Phoenix roebelenii
TTTTAATTTAATTTGGCTTAGGATATGTATGCAAGGTGGTGATTTTTGGGCTAAGGACAGGTAATGACTTTCCGACCATATCTTTTTAATAGGTTTTTTCCTTAAATTATTTTATGCAAATGCTTAATACTAAATGCAGCAAATATTCAATGATTTTTTTTAAAGTTTATGCAATGTCATTAGGTTGTACTGATTAAATGAGCAAGCAAAAAAAAATTTTTCTTCTTTTTTCTTTTTTTTATTTTTATATTTATTTTTTAAAATTTTTTTAATTTTATTTTTTTTAAAAAAAAATTTATATAGGAATAACTTGAATGTAAACTAAAAACTAATCCTTATGCGTCAATCAATCTTCGAATGTCCGTTGAATACGCTCTGGAGATTACTCCGTGAGGAGCCCCAATAGAGGTATGATAACCTCGGGGGATTGCACCCTATCAATTACTAGCAAAAATAATAATTTTTTAATTTTTTAATTTAATTAATTTTTTTAATTTCTTTTTTTTTAATTTTAAATTTCAAATTTCAAAATTCAAATTTTGAATTTAAATTTTTAAATTTTAGAATTTTGGAATTTTTTCAATTTTTAATTTTTTTTAAAAAAGAAAAAATTTAAATTCCGAATTTCAAATTTCAGAATTTAATAACTATGAAATTATTAACTAAAAATAATCAAAATAAGAAAAATTGATAAAAAAACTTACTACCGAAGTGCGTTCATTTCGGGCATCCAAAATTCGACTTGATCTTCGTGATCGTTCTTGCTTCTCGATTTGCCTCCCCGGCAACGGCACCAAAATTTTGTTGTCCGATTCCTGTTTACCTAAAAATACGCTAAACAGATCGTTGTTAGAACCGATAAACAAAGTTTAATTTAATTATACTCTTACTTTTTCTACTTAAAGAATAGTGGTCGTAAGAGGTCGATCCACAGGGAGGCAGTTGGAGTTACATAAAAATCAAAACGTTCACTCGGATTCAAAATCAATTTTTGAATAACAAAAAAAAAACATTACATCGGGGTGTTGACTGATTCTCTGGTCTACCAGAGAATGTTTTCTATTTGAAAATAACGAAAAGACAGGTTCTTAGAAATCGAAGAGCATTTATAAATTTGATTGAAAAGAAAGCTCTATCATAGAAAAAATGGATGAAAACAGTACTAAGAAGATTGAAGCCTGAAACATAAATTGTATAAAAGAAAATTTAATATATTGCATAAAAAGAAAAATTACAGAATCTGCATAACAAAATAAAAGTACAGAAATTAAAATTGCAACAGAAAGAAAAAAATATAAAGCTCTCAAATAAAACTAAAACTAAAACTAAATCCAAGAACACATTGCTCTGTTTTCAAATTTCTTTGAAAATAGAGCACGGCTTCTTTTTTTTCCCAGCCGATGGCCTCCTTTGTTTCTTGGCCCCCAACCGAAAGCTCCCCTCTCCTCCTCTCGTTCCCCCCTTCTTATAGATCGCCAGAGCATGGATCCCTTGATTGCGCATGGAGAGGAGAAACGGGCGCCTGGGATCGTGCGCGGGATCACTTCTTCGTAACGGACGCGGGATCTCTTCTTTGGCCATGGGATGTTGAGAAGCTAATTCGGGAAGGGATGAGATGCGGAATGCCTGGATCACAGGTGGTCGTCCGGTCTCTGATCCGCGGGATTGCTAGGAGGAGGGTGTGTCGAATCCGCATGAAGCTTGGATCACGGGAGGCTGATTCGGAATGGAGCTTGATTTCAGCATGGGATGAGGAGGATGGAAGAAGCTGGGAAATCACTCGGGATCATTTCTTCTCCCCTGTTTTCGCACGGGATGAAGCTGGAGATTGCGATCAATTGGCGGAAGAAGATGCGGAAATGGGGTCTCGAATCTGGAAGGGAGACGCTGCGGGATCGCTGATCTGGAAGGGAGCTGGGAGCCTGGGAACGTGGACTTCCTTCTTTAGCCACGGGATGACATTGGAATCGCTCGGGATGAGATGCAATGGCTGGGCGGATCGCGGAAAAGTGGATCACGGGCTTGGTATCTGATCTGGAAAGTGATCCGTGGAAGATGGACGGCCGTGATGTATTGTGGGAGGAAGAAGAAGAACAGTGAATAGAGTGTTTTTTTTCGTAACACTGTTCATATGAACAGTGTCATCTCGGAACACTGTTCATATGAACAGTGTCATCTCGGAACACTATTCATATGAACAGTGATTTCAGCATGAATAGTAACTTCAGGAATGAATAGTATTTTCAGCTATTCTTTATGGGATTGGAGGTTAAAAAGTTCTTTTTCTTTGTGATGAAGTAAGAGTGGGAATCTTTATTCCGGAAGAGTGTGGGTGCTAATCCGGAAAGGGGGGAACACGAGGATCACTGGAAGATCGCACGCGGGCTTGGATGTTTGGGTGCAAATGTGCTCGATCAGATCATGGCAGGATTGGGCTCGCATGGTTTGGGGCCATGATGCATCCCTCTAAACCCTACCAAATGCGCATTTGAACTTTAATTTATACTAATATGTGCCAAACAAAAATATAATATTAACTTAGTGATTTTATCGTTATATGTTAGTAGTAATACTAATTTAAGCAGCGTGTAGATCGCACTTTTGTGCTCTCATCATTTATCCTTTTCAAAAATCAATTTTGGCACATCTCTTTTCAAATCCTTTTTGACTAGTTTTGATATTAAGTCCATACTAACATGTCCTAGTCTACGATGCCATAGCCAACTTGTTTCATTTTTTTTCTTTATTAGAGATTAAGCATAATCCATTTTTCTTGGCTAAGTCATGAAGATCTACTATATAAATATTTTCAATCCTATGTCCCATAAGTACAATGCTATTATCTCTAGGATTTGTGATTATGCATACTGAAGCTTCAAATGAGACTTTAAGACCTTTATCACAAAATTGACTTATGCTAAGTAAATTATGTTTCAAGCCACCAACCAATAAGATATTTTCTATAAAAGTGGATGGAGTGATACGAATTTTACCTTTCCCAATGATAAGTCCTTTTCTATTATCTCCATAGGTTACCACTCCACGCTCCTTAGATTCCAGAGTGACAAATTGTTCTATGTCACCTGTCATGTATCTTGAACAGCCGCTATCTAGATACCATCGTCTATCCTTTTTATTGGCTGTAAGACACACCTGCAATCAAAATCAAAGATGTACTTTAGGTACCCAAACTATGTTGGGTCCTTTAGGGTTAGTATTTGATGTTCCTTTTGGAACCCAGATTTTCTTGTATTTTAACTTATTCTTTTCACTCAATTTGTTATAGCTGAACTTTATAAAATTACATTCATATGCTTTGTGTCCTACTTTATTGCAGCAATGACAGGTTATATTTTCATTTTTGGCTTTTACACTTTAAGTATTTTTACTTTCTATTTATTTTATATCCTAACCTTGCTTTATCATATACAACCTTTTGACTATCGAGAATCATATTTAATTTAGTTGAGTTAAGTGTAAACTTGTTCACTAAGGATTTATATTTTTTAGCATCCTCTTTCAGCTTAAAATTTTCAGTAATTAGACTTTTAGTTTCATTAGTGAACTTTCTACTTAATGTTTCATAGTCATTAGATAGTTTCAGCTTTTCTTGGATAAGAGATTGATTTTCATCTTTTAGAACTTTATTTTTGTTAATTAGCTTCTTGTGTTCTTCCATAAGTTCTTAAAAATGCATCATGTAATTCTTCTACTGTAAAATCACATTTAAGTTCAAAATCTACCTCATCATCATTGGTCAAGTAGCAGATTTGGGCCGTCTCTTGTTGATCTTCCTCTTCCGAACTTGACTCCTCACTTTCACTCCATTCAGCCATGAGGATCTTCTTTTTAAGTTTTCTTACCATCCATTTCAATTCCGAGCAATCTATCTTGAAATGCCCGAGCTTGTTATACTCATAGTAAATCGACACTTCTTTTTCTTTTTCTTTGTCCTTTACCTTTTCCTTGCTTGAGTTACCTTTGAGGAAGGGCTTCCTTTTATGAAATTTTTTCTTCCCTCTCATAATTTTTCTAAATTTTCTTGCGAGCATAGCTATTCCTTCTACATCATATCCCTCCTCATCATCAGACTCCTCTGATTCAATGTCTTGTTTTGGAGTCGTAGACTTCAAGGCCATGGTCTTCTTTTTCTTGACCTCCTATTCTGAGTTTTGCTTCATAGTCAACTCATGGATCATGAGTGATCCTAGAAGTTCTTCCAATTGTAGTGTATTGAGGTTCTTTGCTTCTTGAATTGCGGTTACCTTGGCCTTTCAAACTCTTGATAGAGACCTGAGAATTTTTCGCACTAATTTAGAGTTAGTATAAGACTTTCCTAAATTTTTTATTCCATTTATGATTTATGTGAATCTAGTGAACATTTCAGTTATAGACTTTGTGGACTCCATTTTAAACAATTCATACCTATGTACTAACATGTTTATTTTTGACTCTTTAACCTAATTAGTTCCTTAATGTGTGACCTCTAGTTTATCCCAAATTTCTTTCGCGGAGGTGCATGTAGATATTCTATTAAATTCATTTACATCTAGTATGCAGTAAAGTACATTAATTGCTTTAGCATTCAATTGTGCTAGTCTTTTGTCACTATCATTCCAATCTATTTCAGTTTTAGGAATGATTGTGCCTTCTATGCTAATTGTGGGAGTGTGTGGTCCTCTAGTTATGATATTCCATAAGTCATAATCTAGAGCTTGAACAAATACTATGAGAGCACCTTGCTCTAATACCACTTGTTGCCCAAGATGACAAGCCAAGAGGGGGGGAGGGGGTAAATTGGTTTTTCTAAATTTTTCAATCCCTTAATCAAATCGATGATGAGTGAATAGTTTAGTGAATATCAATTAAGTGCGTGTAGTGAAGTTAGAACAATACACAATGCAAACACACAAGAAGCATAGTGGTTCGGTGCTCTCCTAAGCACCTACGTCCACTCCCCAAGCATCCCCTTGGAAATTCACTATAATCCTACGGATTACAGTTGGATTATTTTTCGGGCTCACAATCCAAAAATCTTTACACTTTGGTTTTCTGGGATCACCAAAAATCTATGTTGGTTTTGCGGGCTCACCAACAACCTACACCGTTGGTTTTACGAGCTCACCAACAAACCTTACAAGTGAATTGAAAAGAAAGAGCTTGAAACTCCTAAGTGAGCAAATATGACAATTATACACTAAAAGAAGAGAAGAGAAATAGTTATCGCTTTGAGGATGCTCCTCTTCTTTGCTCAGGTTGCTTCACTTCACAATGGGTTGGTGGAGCTGTTGAATGCACTCTCAGATTGCTCAACCACCTTCTTTTTAGGACTTGAATGAAGAACCTTGATGAAGGGCACTAAGGCTTTCTTTCTCTTGAATATGCTATTGATTTTTTGCCAAAAGATCCTCCTCTGATGAATAGTATCTCTTTAAATACTTTCTAACTTCTATTTGTCACTCCTTATTAGTTAGATTTGAAAAACTAGCCGTTACTAGCCGTTGGGAGCTCAAAAAGCACTTCTGCAGAACTAGCCGTTAAGTCCTTGCCCGTGTTGGGGTCGACTCAACTTACTGTTCATTAAACTTGGGGTCGACTCAACCTTCTCTGGGGTCGACTCAAACTTCACTGGGGTCGACCCCTGCTACAATAGGGTAAGCCTTCTCAGGAACCACAAAATCTTGTATTTTCGGCTGTTTTCACTGGGGTTGACTTAACCTTTCTTGGGGTCGACCCATGCTACAGTGGGGTCGACTCAAGTTCCATTGGGGTCGACCCTCTCAGGGATTCCAGAGACATGGTTTTGAACATATATCCTTAGGGTCGGCTCATGTTCAGTTGGGATCGGCTTAAGTGTTTCTAGGGTCGGCTCCAGCTGAGGTCGGCTTAAGGAATCTTGGGGTCGGCCCTCTCAGTAAATTCTAGAGAGTTATTTTCTCGAGGCTTCAAATTGGGGTCGGCTCCACTTACTGTTCATCTGTGCCATTTTTGCAGGAATGTGCCAGATGGTTCCAAGGTGTACCAGGGTCGACTCCACTTCCTTTGGGATCGACTTAATTCACACTTTCCTGCATCTTAAGGTTAGACTGATTCATTTAATTAATGAAACATATTTTAAATAATTTTTGAGTGTATGCCACGATAGAGCTACATACCCTTAATAATGAAAATTATTGTTTTGCTCTTAAGAGTATATTTCACATAAAACTTTGTTGAATTAGATTTAAAGATTCTCTATTACTTTTCTACTACAAATTGTATCCCATTGATAATCATTGGAAGACGTCTTGATCTCATTTTTTCAATATATTATGAATGTATCGAGGGTGTCGTATTTATTAGTAATGTATCACGTTAAACTGTATTGTTAATTTGATATTTCCTCAATGGTTGTGTTAATCATCGAAATAACACTATCATCCTCAAGTTGCTACCAAATACCAAAGGTGTGTCCTTGAAAATTTGTGTTGATTGTTTAGCCAGAAAACAAAAGAGAGTGGCATTTCATACAATACCTATATCTCGAAAAATTAACATTTTAGATTTGATATATAGTAATTTATGCATGATGGATAGTAGAAATCTTGGTGGTGCACTTTATTTTGTTACCTTTATTGATGATCATTTTAGAAATGTATAGGCTTTTGCTTTGAAATCTAAGGATCAAGTCTTACACTTTCATGTCATGGTTGAAAGAGAGACAGGCAAGAGGCTAAAGTGCATCAGGACAGATAATAGAGGTGAGTACAGGGGACATTTGAGAAATATTGCAAAGACTATGGCATCAAGCTCTAAAAGATGGTTTCTAAAATACCGCAAGAAAATGGAGTTGTAGAAAGAATGACTAAAATAATTGTAAAGAGAATCAGATGTATGCTCTCTAATGCAAAGCTGCTAAAATCATTTTAGGGTGAAGCTATAAGGACTACAGTGGATTTGATCAACCTTTCTTTGTCGCCTCCTTTGGATGGTGATGTGCCTGAAAGAGTTTGGACAGGAAAAGATGTATCCTACAGTCATTTGAAGGTGTTTGGATGTAAGACATTTGTTCATATTCCAAGAGATGAAAGGTCTAAGCTTGATGAAAAGTCTAAAGAATGTATTTTCTTAGGTTATGGCCATGAAGAATTTGGATACAGGTTGTGGGATCCAAAAGACAAAAAGGTGATTAGGAGTAGAGATGTTTTCTTTGAAGATCAGTTTATTGAAAACTTTGGAAAGCAAGAGAAGCCAAAGTATTTGAATAGTTCTCCAATTAATCTTGATCCAGTTCCTCCACCTATGGTACATGATGATAATAGGGAAGATGTGCAGAATGATAGTGAGCATGGTGATATATGTGCTAGTGAGGGATCTACAGACGATAATAGTCACAGTGAAGTTTCAGAACATGATGAGCTATCAAGTTAGTCTGAAATGATAGAATCACAGGTCAGAAGGTCTACTAGACAACACAGAGCATCATCTAGATATCCTGCTTCAAAGTATGTTTTCTCATAGATAAGGGGGAGCCAAGATGCGTCCAAAAAGTGCAGAATCATAAGGACAAGGATAAATGGTTTCAAGCTATGAAAGAGAAAATGAAATCCTTGTATGAACCATACTTTTGATTTGGTGAAGCTTCCTAAGGGCAAGAGAGCACTCAAGAATAAATGGGTATGCAGATTAAAGGAGGATGAGAGTGGCTTAAAACCCAAGTACAAAGCAAGACTAGTTGTCAAGGGTTTTGGTCAGAAGAATGGTATAGATTTTGATGAAATTTTTGCTCCGGTTGTAAAAATATCGTCTCTTTGGATTGTATTAGGTTTGGCAGCTAGTATGGACCTTGAGATTGAGCAGCTTGATGGGAAGACAACCTTCTTGCATGGAGACCTAGAGAAAGAAATTTATATGGAGCAACCTGAGGGGTTTAAAATTAAGGGCTAAGAACATCTTGTTTGCAAGTTGAAGAAAAGCTTATATGGGCTTAAACAAGCACCAAGGTAATGGTATAAAAAGTTTGATTCTTTCATGATGGGCCATGGATACAAGAGGACAAAATTCGATCATTGCATCTATATACAAAGGTTTAGAGATGGTGATTTTATCATTCTATTGCTTTATGTAGATGATATGTTGATTATTGTCTGTAATACTAACAAAATTGATAGACTTAAGCAAGTCTTTTGCCATAAAAGATATGGGGCCCATAAAGCAAATGCTTGGCATGAAAATTTCTTATGATAGAAAGAGTAAGAAGCTTTGACCATCATAAGAGAAGTATATTGAAAGCATGCTTGAGCGGTTTAATATAGAAAAGGCTTATCCGATTTTCTGTCCTCTTGCAAGTCATTTCAAACTCATAAACAAGCAAAGTTCAAGTAAAAGGGAGAAAAAGGAGATGTAAAAGTTTTCCTATGCTTCAGCAGTAGGCAGTTTAATGTATGCTATGGTGTGTACAGGACCAAACATAGCCTATACAGTTGATGTTGGGAGCAGATTTCTCTCGAATTTTGGCAAAGAACATGGGGCTGCGGTCAAATGGATACTTCTCAGAGGTACTTTCAAAGCTTGCTTATGTTTTGAAAATGGAAAAACTATGCTAGAGGGATTCACAGATGCAGATATGACTAGTGATATTGATAGTAGAAAGTCTACATTGGGATACATGATGACTTTTGCAAGGGGAGCTGTTTTATACCAATCTAAATTGCAGAAATGTGTTGCTTTGTCCACTATGGAGGCCGAATACATTGCGGTGACAAAAGCATATAAGAAAATGTTGTGGATGAAACAAGGAAGGTATACTCTCTTTTGTGATAATCAAAGTACAATTCATCTTAGCAAGAGTCCTAGTTTTCATTCAAGGTCGAAGCATATTGATGTGAGGTATCATTGGATTTGGGATGTGTTGGAAGAAAAGCCTTTGCATCTAGAGAAAATCTATACCGATGAGAACGGATGAGATATGATGACTAAAATTTTGCCTAAAAAGAAGCATGATATTTATAGGCTTAAGGTAAGCTTGGTGGAGTCTCTCACATAAGGTGAGGGGGGAAGAATTGTTGGCTGAGTCCCACCTTATGTGAAAAAAAAGAAGAAAAGAAAAGAAAAAAAAAAGAGAAACAAAAGAGGAAAAAGAGGGGTTAGGGCTCATTCTATTAGAGAGGATGAGAAAAAAAAGATGGGCTCTCTTGGTGAAGTGCTTGTGGAATCCATCTCAAGGAGGAGGTGAAGATCTTATTCAAGGCATCTCAAGAGGAAGAAGAACCTTGTGCAAACCTACGCTCGGTGAGATTGTTCTCATTTTATTATTGATGCCTACACTCTTTGTCATGTCAACTCTTTGTTTGTGATCCAAGAAAGAGATCCTTGATGTATGTGATTCTCTAGCTTAGCCTAGAGAAGATACTTTATAAGCCCATTATTGTGGATAGTGAAGGTTTGAGGTAGACTTAGGTCCGGTGATTTTTCTCTTACATTGGAGGGTTGTCCACCTAAAAATTGTTGTCTCTTGCTTGTGGTTTCTTGTGGTTTGATTTTTGGTAGTTCTTGCATTGATTAATTGTTATGGCATTCTCATTCTACTCACACAAAGATAGAAAAGTTGTTTGTCTGGTAAAAGGTCTTTCCTAATAACTGAGCACACTGGCGATCTATGGAACAACATCCGCACTACTCCTCATGTAGCCAAATGCTATTATGGGCTAATATAATCAAAATATGACCTTGTTATGTTAGATCAAGGGAATGGTTTGTTATAAATTAGCCATGTTACTCTTTTCTAGTGAATTGTGCCAATTTGCTGGTCATTTGGCTATAGTTTGAAGCACACATTTCTCAATGCATGTATTGATTTAGGCACAAAGCACATGATCGTTTTCTTGAGCTGTTTTTGTAATGTTACTCACCTGTTACGGGGAATCTCTTCCCCCTGATTCCGTGAGGTTAGCTTCAAAGAAGGAAGAGGCAAAGACGAAATGTGTCTTTGTGCAATTTACCTGGAGAAAAAAATTGAAGTGAAGATGAAATTATAATTGTCAACTGATGAATGTTTTTCATTCTTAACCAAGCTTCATGGTTCTTTATCATTAAACATGACCTGTTGTTGCATTAAACCTTGTTAATAGTTGAGATTTTGGATATTTTCAGCTACATAAAATGCCAGAATAATTCATATTACTCGTGTTACATGTTAGAGTAAATCCATCTGGCACATATGATGTATCCAAGGAAAAGCATAATAAGAGGTCATGCTTAGTGCAGAATTATCCACATGTAGTATCAAAACCAGCACTATAGGCTCTGTGTCATAACTGACCATCTCTTTGTTGTTGATAAACTTTTGGACAGAAGCCTTTCATTCACTGGGTTAACCAAGGGGGCAGGGAGAATACGTGTCCAGATGTGGCGTTCATGGCATCTGATAGAAGAAAAACAATTAAATCATTATTGTTGTTAGCGGTATTCCTAGGTGTACATCCATAAAAACTAAATGACCAATACTTTACGTTTTTATAATAAGACTCTTTAATAACATAAAAGACGTAATGAATTTCACAATGTCATGTATCTATACATTACTTGTACATTGAAGATGATAATCATTATGGTTTAAGTTATCAAACAAGTAATGGGATCTGTAATTAATTCGAATCCAGTTGTCTCATGGATTTTCAACAATTTTCCTTTGAGGAAGCAGCTCCCTCCCTAGTTTCCAAGTCTATTGTGATGAATAGTATTTTTTCAGGTTAGAATGGCAATGACAGAATGGCAATTTAGATCACAATACCAGGACTGAATATAGGGCGGCACAGAACCCACTCAAATTAAAGAAAAAACTACTCCTCTAAACTTGCTCAGGAAAACCTCAGATACGAAAACTTAGTCAAAGAAGATGGGCTTAGGTGGGACTCGAACCCAACAAATCTCACAACCGTAAACTACAATTTGATTTGAGAGAATTTCAGCTTTATATTCCAGGGCAAAGTATCTATTCTTGTAGCTAACCATGTATATCATGCAGATGAAACTATCATCGGTAAAGCTAGCAATGAAATACATGAAAAGAGTCTCTTCTGAGCTTGAGGCCATAGGTGGTAGCTTTGAAGAAGAGGAGCTTATACTTCAGGGTGTTAGATTTGCCTTTAGAGTGCACCAGGTAATTAATAATTCTTTAAATGATGTCTCTATTCATGTGAAGAAAAGTAAAAATTTTGGACAAAATATGCAGTTCATTATGTTTATTTTAAAGAGTCTTCTAATTTTTTCGGTATCTTCATTTAATCCAGTTTGCAGGAGGTTTTGACATTGAAACAATGCGAGCATTTCAGGAGCTCAAGGACAAAGCTTGTTCGTTCCATATCCAAAGCCACAACCAGAACCAGCAGCAACAGCAAAAGCTCTTTTGCAAGACTACGTCTTGTTAGATTAACAAGTAATCATCTTGTAAAACATTTTCCTTGACATTGTGAAGTCTCGATTATTTTTTTCTTCAAATGGACGTTTGCTCTCGATGGAGAACGGTTACCTTGCATCTCCATTCACACAAATTATAGTATTTGTTAAGATGGCCTGCAAAAGGCCATGATAATAATGTCCAGGGCTGCACATTTTGTGGTTGAAAATTTGCTGGCAACCAGTCTGAGAAGGTTGCTCGTGGGATCAATTGGTTTTGATATACTTGGGTTTGGTTAGCTTCAAACCTAGATGTATTTTGTCCGAGTTTAGGTTTTAGATCGCACAAAAACTGGCCGTACATATCCTAAATTCAGGTAAAAAATGGACATCAGCGTGCCAATAATGGTCTAACCATGCCCAACTAAGAAGATGGAACATTTAAGTCATCTGGTTCCTGTAACTTAAAACAGAATCATGTTGATTACCATAATTTTCTTTGTTTTAACGTTCATATGTTCTGAAATGATGTTTGAACGGGGGCCAAGCGATGGTATTGCCATGTCTCATGATCAACATGCATTTTGCTTATTCTACCACCGGATGGCTGAACCCTATGCAGGAAAAATGACGTTTTGTAGTGGGAGTGATACCGAGAACAGGTAGAATGCAAGGCAAAATGAAATTTGGGATATATGTAGAGAGCAAATATTATTGGGGTATGTCCAGATCCATACCAAGAACTTTAGATCTCTAACCCAAACCCAACCCTACCCGGTTTTTGACCTGAGCTCCTCAGCCCAAACCTAACTTGACCTTAATTCTTTCAACTCAGGTTCAAAATCCGGTTGGTTTAGGCTGGACTGGGTTGGATTGGATCCGGTTCAATTGATCGGATCAATTGAACCAAGTTATGCAAATACCTTCATCCTATATGTATACAAATCAAGAGGAGAATAAAATGATTCATGGATGGTAACATGTGAGTGTACTGTTGGTTCTACTTTCTGATCGTTAAATAAACGCTAGCGGTATCTTCGCGAAATGGATCCGCATGTACTATATGTGTATGGTAATATTTATATAGGTTCAAGTTTTGGTTTGGCTGGGCACGAAATTTTCAATCCAAACCTTGTCCAAGCCTGGCTGATTTCAGGTCGGGTTGAGGCTGACCCAATTTCCACCACTAGATTCTGAGATTCGTAGAACTGTTCTATTCGAATCCCAAAGGCCTACGTGCATCGCGTCACCCAGGCGGTATAGCCCAAGTGGACGCGAGGCGAACCTAGGAGCGGACCGAGCGATACCAGGATGCTTGTTGGCTGTCCTGGCTCTGGCTCTCCGATCCTTCCCCTCCCTTCCCCTCCTCACTCCATTAATCTCCTGAGTATAAGAAACGCCAATCACCACCACCGGCTGCCTTCGAGCAACGGCCTCTTCAACAGAAGAACACTCCCTTGCTCTCTTACCCACTTCGGCCGTCCCTTCCGACCTTTCGCCGCATCACCAACGGCCATGGACGGCAAAGAGAGGGGCGAGAAGGAAGCGGCCGCCGCCATGAAGCTCCTCTTCGTCGAGATGGGAGTCGGCTACGATCAGCACGGGTTTACCCTCTTTCTCTCATCACATACCCATCGCCCCCCTTGTAATTCCCGCTCTCCTCTTAACGAATCTCTTTTTTAACCTTTCTCTTTTCAAACAGGCAAGACGTCACCGCCGCGGCTATGCGGGCTTGCAGGGACGCCATCTCCTCCAACTCCATTCCAGCCTTTCGACGAGGTTTGTTCTTATTAAGATTTTTACCTTAAGGATTGGGAGTGTTTAGTGTTTTGATCTTTTTTTGCACTTTGTGTTCTGCCTTTTGTTGGGATAATTTTTTTTTTTTTGGAACTGGGATGGTGCAGGGTCGATACCGGGAGTCAATTCTGATCAGATGAAGCTTCAGATCAAGTTAGGGGTGCCTCGATCCACCCAGCATTTGCTTGATATAGAGCGAGTGAAATCTGTCTTTCCTTAGTGAGCATCTCATCCCTGTAGTCTATCATTTGGAGTTCTTATTTGATGTAGAAGAATTCTATGAGTATGTTATATGGTATTATTTCCCAGATAAATTGTTCACAACTTCAGAAGTATCCATCTGCTTGGAATTTGCTTTTCTATGCATGGATAATGGATGAGATCAAGAGACAGACTGAGAAATCTGCTAATTTATTAATATTTACATAGAATCTGATAATTTATTGAAATTAGCATTGGAACTCCAAAATTTATGATGCAACTTACTGTTGAGTTTTTTCTGATAGCAACCGCACTATTTCCTCTGGCACATGAAGTACACAAAGATCAGCGTAAGGTCTAAAGTAAATAATGCAATTAGTTGTAACTATGTAGTGCGCTTGTGTCTTTCTTGTACCTGTGGCCTATATACTTTGAAACGATGCCTCATCTAGATCTAACCAGTTGCATCTTCCCATCCTTCACGATAGGCATTTTAATGACATCATCCAAAGACATCTTCTTGAACTGACCCTGAATTTCCTTTTGGACAATGATTTAGTAAATCCTGACACATAAGATCATGTGCAGATATTTAGATGAAGTGGTTTAGAGATCATAACCTATGTCAACTTGTTTTAAGATCATGGAAGCTCTCTTTCTTCTGACCTTGATATGTGAATTTTCTATTCATTGGTGGAAAAACATGACAATAACTATGAACAAAAAAATCAGAATCTTGTTTCACTGTTCTGAGTTGGCTCTATGAAACCTCATCACCTACTGTAATCTCATTGGAGCATTGTCTCATACGTATGAATGTGCGCATCTCCTTGGTTTCGTCCAGTGTATATGCTAACTATGTTGGCAAACTATATTCTTCTTAAAATTGACAATGCTGCAATGGGGAGTGCTTAAGAGGGTTGATGAGGAGCCAATGAGAATGAAGAAAAACCCATGCCAGACTTTCTTTTATGCAGCATATTGTGTCAATATGATATTAAAGAGAAAAAGTGGGTGGTTGCATGTTGTGAATACCAGGCAAAGTTCAATTTTGATTTTTTTCAAAGCTGCTTATGATCATATGTTAACAAATCTTAATATGAATTTTGAACACTGATTTTTTGTTTTGAGGCGCTACAGGTTCATATATTGATAACTTATAATAAAACTTTTAAGTGCTATGCTAGACAGCCGGGGTTTGAATGTAGATAGGGCTGAAACTCTGGTACTCATGCATTTTAGGGTTCATTTTTGCAGCATAAAATATATTGATTCATATTGTGATTGATAGAAATGCAACCACTCACTGCACTTCTGATGCCTATTTTTATGTTCCACTATTTTGTTGCTGTAGTGGTCAAATTATTAATTTTGAGGTCGTTGATGGAGGGATGATATGCTCAAGTGGTGTCTGTCTCGAAGCAATGGGAGATAAAAATGATGACTGCTATGTTGTCAATGCTGCAGTGTATGTAGGTTATTGATATCTCGATATGTCTCTTCTTCTGAAAACATTTATTATTTTGTTCTTAATACCGTCCTTTCCTCATTAGAAGCTTTTGCATTTTCATGTTATGATACACTATTAAGAGCTAATAGAGTGATTATCAATAATGTTAATCTTCTTTTTTATTCCAGTATCTGTGGCAAATTTGTACTTTCATCAAATGTATGATTCTGTGATTAATCATTAGTATCATCTTTATGATGTTTTCCTTTGCTTCCTTTGCATCAAGTGGTTTAGAATTACACATGCATTATACAGTCCCACAGAGTAGGCAAATGCATTGGGACAAAAGTGTATGATAAGGTTTTCCCCTCCATTAGATGCATTTTCTTTTGGACCCTTTCCTCTTCTTTGAGTTCACAATGCTTACAAACACAACCGAGTAGTTCATATTAAAATGTCGTTCCTTTATCGATCTGATTATTCCCATTATAAGAAGAAATGCTTTAATATGACTTAAGTATGAGCAAAGATGTGTATCTTGCAATCTGCAGCTAACAGATTTTTAATAAGAGAGATGCTTGAAATGGTGAAGCGCATGTGGTTGTTCTATAGATTTCTTTTCCAAGATCTGCCTGTTACTACCAGAAGCTGTTCTTTCCATGGTAGAAAATTCAATGAAGCCCCACAATGAGGATTGACAAAATGAACAACCAATATTTCCTCCAACAAAAAATTGAGGGCAATTATTCAATGCAGGGAGAAGGAAACTTTGGGATGTTCTGCCTATGTAGAGGTAAATTGTTACATCCTACACCAACCTTTTCTTTGTCCTTGCAGTCATACAATTAGGTATATCCATGCACCACCTGCTAGATCTGCTAGTCATGAGATTTTTCCTTCTCTAGTTCTTAAGAATTTTTATCTGGGAACTTGGTTTCTATACAATTAAACATATTAGTGATCTGCTAGTGCTTATTGTGAAATTGTGAGTAGAATAATGAGAAAGAACTGTGACCACGAAGGTTTCGTTTGTGCCGTCACCCCACCTGATGACCTGAAAATACACAATAAATTCATCAATAATTCTCTTCATCCGTAGCAGTCATCTAGGGTCAGGAGAAGTTATTAAGCAAAGTTTTTTTTTTTTTTTTTGTGAAACAAAGGAAATGTCTATAAACTTACAATCACATCTATTTCTGGATGTATCTCACTTAAAAGAGGACCAAAGCTGGAGGAATCAGTTAATAATAATATGCTTGGTGATTCCATGGATCCAATGAAATGTATAATCTAAATTAATACCTTGGGAGCGTTACTAGTGTCTGTCTTAAGCCCCCGAAAGAAAAAGTGTGATCACGTTTTGCAGACAACCAACTGTAAGATAAACAACTAATCTATGGTGTTGTGTGGTTATTTATGCAGCATGTAATTGAAGCCAATGAATTAGAACAAGGACAATGGTTACATTTGGAAGGAAACTTTAGAGGATTAGTGTCAAATGAGTACTATCATGGAAGTTAGAGAGATTTTTATGTCATATGCAAATGGAAAGTGATGCAATAACCCAGAAATATCCACTATAAATTATCTTAGGACTTCGTTTGGTTCGTAGGAAAGTGTGATCAATCGAGAAGATAAAAAAATGCCTTATGTTTGGTTGGAATTTTCGAAGAAGAGAGATAAGAAAGTAGCTTTTTCATGGAAATAAGTTTTTCAAATTTCATGGAAAAGAAAAACTTATGTGGGACATGAAAAAGCTACTTTTTCATAAGATGAAAATTGTCGTAGATTTTTTTTCCAAAAATGCCCTTAAACCATCATGATGTTCTTAATAGCTATTTTTAATGGTTAATCTTAAACTATTAAAAATTACCACAATATTAAGTAGTTGTGTAATTTTAATACCATAATATATTAATAACTATCTAAATTATTACAATATAAAGAAATTGTCTAACTATTAACTAAAAGCTCAACCCAATAAATATTTTTAATAGCTATTTTATTTTTTTAGAAAAATTAAAATATTTTTAGATTTAAAAGTATTTAAATATAGCTATCAAAAATTTATTATGAATTGTGGTAATTTGAATAGTTAGACAAGTATCCAAATATATTATTAATTGTTAATTTTAATGGTTAAAAATATTTAGAAATAGCTATTAAAAATATATTTTGTTCTTTTTGGTGTTGATTCTTCAAAACCTCTAGACTTTGGGGTTCCAAGCATCTGATTCTAAAAATAATGCATATGATGTTTTTTTGTCGTCCCTTTATTAAGGGCATAACAGGTATTTTACACAGCTTTTTCAGTAAGCCATTCTAGAGAGTGTTTTCTATGTCACTTTTCTATGGCCAATTAAACATGCAAAAACCATTCTATATTTCTGCAAACTAAACAAGCCCTGTTATTTAAATTTGATTATATCATATAATAGAATGGGAATATAGAGGAGTGTTGCAAAGATGTAAAAATTGGTAGTGGTTGTGCATTCTATATGGATAAAGCTAAACTGAGAACATTAAAGGAGGATGACTACAGAGTCTCATCTACTATACTTCACTATAAAACTGAATAAAATAATTATACAAGCTCAAGAATAATCAATGGTATCATCCATGATCCACATCCCTACTCAAGAATGACTCGCAACAACTCTACATAATTGTAGTGTTGTCTATCTCTTGGAGTATTTAATTCTTCATCAATATCAAATAGTTTTTTAAATACATGGGTATCTTCCACTTAATGATGTCATTAGGGGCCAGGAAATTTGTTGACACCCAATTATTGTTACACAACTTTCTCTGAATGGACCAATCACCCTTTGGGCTGTTGGTGAAAATTAAAATTTCTTCACAAAAAACAGAGTTTATTTCTCACCTTTCAAGGCGTCAACTAAGGATTGATGGATGCCTTGTACAGCACTGGCCATTATTAACAACTAAATAAACAAGCAAACTACATTGAAAAGAATGCTTTCAATCATTAATCAGTAATGGGAATTGGGTTCTTTTCTGTTTTCTTGCATAAATCGCGTTTCATCTCACTTTTTGTTAAAGAGTGCTGCGTATAGGATCTGATTCCATGTATCTGGAAGGCCAGCAAGGCACCAGTGGCTGCAGTCCATGCCTGGATGATCTCCACTGTATTTAGATGGATGGGCATCTTTCCTGAGCTGCGAGAGTAAGGTTATGTCTAGCAGATAGACTGGTTTTGATATGGTACTTAGGACGTTCTTAACTATGCCTTGTCCTGGAACTGGACCTCCTGGGTATGTTGATCCGCTGACTGGCTGTGTCTGTTTAGAACAATCTTCTGCAGTAGGCTCACCCCAATCCAATCCTCTGGTTTCCAAAAAAATACATGAAAATGGAATAGTGTTAGAGAAATTTAATCCACAAATATCTGAATATTACATCAGCTTCAGGAAAGAAAGAATTTAATGTGTATGATAGCATCATTTTTTTCCTTTTCCAGTAATGTCTTCATCTTGGCTGTATCAAAAGGAAAAAAAAAAGAAGAAAAGGAAACAAATGAGAATGTTCTTTATTTTTGACTGATGTCAGGATGAGCAGTTTTTATGACTGTGTATAATGGGAGCAAGAGAGAGAAATGAGACTGGAGGATGTTGAACATTGTTAAGAATCCTGAAGGGAATAATGTGGCATCCTTGCGAAATATAATGTTCAATAGGGGAGATCTTAAAGATCGATATTGGGTCACATGGTTAATAATTTGAAATAAATCTGACATTAACCAACAGGGCCACAAGAATGACAGAGCATATGATAAATTTTCACATCACAGAGTACAGGAGTAGAGAAATTGTCAAAAAGAATGCAGAATAATGTATTATGCTCAGATAATCATCTATGTAAAATTATGGGAAAGCTATATGGTTGTTTACCATGCTTACTAAGAAATACTCAGACATGATACAACTCTCTAAGAAATATGGGCCGTTATACCAATTTAGACTTATGGAGCTCACGTTTGAAACTTGATGGAAGTTAGGATGGTGGCTACATTATATTATTTATGACAGAGGCAGGGAAACAAGTAAAAATAACACTATATGGAATTTAATGCTGTTTATGGCTCATTACTCAAAGTTGTATTTTTATTTATGCAATTGATGAACTTCTAGCTAGTGAACATGGATGGAGATGGAATTCAATAGCTTGCAGAAAGCAATTTGGAATTGGTAGGATAGACCTAATATAATATTTGTTTACAATGTTATCTAATATTTGTTTGTTATGCTAGCAAGAATGTTCCAGTTAGGAGTGGGTTCATATAATATTGGCTTTAAACGTTAATAGTTTACCCTTCTTGCAGATGACAGATTGTTGATGCTTATATACTCTATTTGTAAGTGGAGAATAATGTTAGTATTGAACTATGAACCTTTTTTTCTGGATGATGAGAGGCCTAAATACTGTCTGAAACCAAAAGAATATATATACTTGTTTGATTGACCAATGCCAATTTCGTTATTATAGTAAGAAAAAATTGGTTTTGAGTGTTTCCATGGGACAATTAGCTTTGTGTGACATTGATGTACTTGTCCCAGATGATACCATGGTTTTCATTCAGTGTATGTTACCTGTGGATGCAGTTCTAATGGATCAGTCGAAATTAATGCTAATGTTGTAGTATGAGGGATTGTTTTAAGGAAAATGTCCTGAAAATTCAACCAGAATATATGATGGGAATTTGGTTATGGCTAAGGCACGTCATTTCGGTACTATGCTCCATTTCGGTGCTATCTTATCACTGTATTGATATGTCCGGTATGGAGGCCGGTTCGGTATACCGAGTATCGGTATGCCTTCTATACCGTGTACCGGTACCGAATCAGTACGGTGTGGTATGGTATGACATATCATAGTTATGACAAAATGAAAATGAATCTTTAGCCAAAAAAAATGGGCTACAATAGCTTAAAGCGAATGCTAAACCATATTTCAGGTATATTACAAGGCTCAAAATGTCTGGGTAGACGCTAGTTACATTCTGGGTATACGAAGAAATGCAAAGGAGCTGGATCAATGGGGAAAAGCGTATTACAAATCAAGTAGGTCAGTAGTGATTGCTTGGGTTACAAAATGGTAAGATCAAGAGGAAAATCAATTGAGATGATATACCCAACTGTGGGACCATGGATAAGAGGACATCAGAATCTAGACTGATGACAGAGGATCTGAAAGGCATGCATTGTCACCCCATTGGTGCTTAACCCGCAAAGTAGACTCCAAAAAACTGACAATTGGTATGCGGATGCTTGTTAGATAAATCTGCAAGCGGGAGAATACATTGTACGACTAGCATGTGATATTGTTCTCATGTCGAAAACTTACAGCAGCTTGCCAAACAAAGGCGAAGAGAGAAAAAAGTATAGGTACGACAGGCATAACATCTATGGTTGGATTTTTTTTTTTTTTTTGCTAGGGCGGGTGGATCATACCTGGCGAAGATTAGGGCAATTTGGCGAAGAAAAAATTACTCCAATAAAAGATAGAATTATTGCTCTTATTATTGTTTCCGGCAAAACAGCACAGCTCTTATTTAGAAGGTCATGGTCGCAAAATACTTACCGGTAATGGGTTGGGGAGATTCCTTGAAAGAAGACTTTGGTCGCCGCTGGGTTGATGTTGGAGTTGACCCATTTGGCCCATGTGGTCAACCCCTTGGAGAAGGCCTGCAACCTATCCATGTCCTTGAGTAGCTGGCCTCCATCCTGAACATAGTCCCATCTGCACCATGGAAAGCAATACTGCTGGATGATGAAGGAAAGCTGAAAAAAAAGAAAAATGGAACACTGATCTTTCTAATAAAACTAGGAAACTTGAGCAAGGAAAGCTCTCACACGGTTGGCTTTTGCCTGTGTGAGTCCACCAATGCCATGTGTTGAAGATTAGGACATCGTAGCCGAGCCACTCTTTGCCGCCCTCGATGGAGTCGAGCTTGAGGACACGCCCCCTTGGTCCGCTGATAATGTCGACCAGGTACGTCGAGCGGTAGAACAACACCGACACTCCATAGTCCTGCCAATAGTTATCACATTAGATGCAAACGGCCATTTTTTTGTTTGCATTCGTGTGCTTGTTTGGATTTAGGACAGGGTGCAGATCTCAGATCTCTCTCCCCACTGATTGAGCAGGGCATGGAGGCCATACGCTGTGGGAGACCACCGCTGCTATGGAGTACGAAACTTCCCCGTGATAGTTTGCAGCTAGCTTTGGCCCTTTCTTCCTCGTGGTTGTGCACGGATAAGACCTCACATGAAGTCATTTGTTTTTAGGTTCCATTTTAGGGGTCACAAGAAGGCTCTATGGTGATACCTCCCATCACTCCGTGACCGCCATTCGATTGGCCTACTACATGAAGCTTGCCTATATGACTGTGTTTTCTTCTCCTTTTGTTGAAAAAAAAAAGGAGAGGCACATTGACCGAGAAAGGTTAAAGGTGGACGAGCCTTTTTATGACAGTGAAAACGTGAGGGTACTTGAGAAAGGAGAGAGAAAAAGAGGAGAGGGGGACGAGGGAAATCGAGTTACCGAGCTTGGGTTTCTCTCTTGCTTTGGGCTTTGTTCAGAAGTGGGCCAGAGAAATTGGGCCTTTTCGAGCGCAGCCTTGTCTGAATACGAAAGAAGAGCCGCTTTCCCAGCTTTCCCTGCACTGTTCCGAGGATAGGACTATGGCTGGCGGTTTATTTATTATATTCTTTATCTGCTTAAATTTCATGCTGAAGGAATCTTTCTAATCTTTTCACAACAAAAAAGGTAGCTTTCTTTCGGGATAAAATAGGGGAGATCATCATATGATGAAGTGTTAGCCACTCATTGCGTACTTCACCCTCTACTTTGGTAGGGCTCGCTATTGATGTGGCTTTTGCAATGCCAATGTTTGGAGTCTATTTTTGTATTTTGGGGTTTCTTGCCAGAACAAGCTATCGGATGGGATATGATGATTATATGAGAAAGAAATAGGGCAAAGGGGAACATCAGATTAAAACCCCAAACAAGGGCAATACGATGTTAATATTTACTCCACAGAAAGAGAGAGAGGAGAGAGAGATGAATTGAGATTGGAAGGTGGATGTAAATAGTCCAGGTGCCAAAGTGCTCGCTCTGATGGTATTTTTGGAGGCGCCCAATCATCGGGCAGACACTGATTTGAATTGGAAAATGCTCGTTAGGACACGTAACGCAGTATTGTGATGCCCTCCTGGCACGCAGATGGATGCCATATTGGAAAACGTAGCCGAAGTCACATGTGGAGAGTTAGAACCTTGGAAAATAAGACAGAGAGAGGGAAATTTAAGCAGTCCGCCTAGGTACCTTTTCCCAAGCAATTCGGCAAGCATATGTTATGATTGCAAAGATACGGAGTGTTATTTTTGTGCTCATCTCCAAAAGTGTTAAACTAGGTATTCCCCTTGCATACGAACATGCTCAACATCATTGACAGGGCCTCAAATGAAACAAAAGTCTTATTTTCTTCAAAAATCTGGACTAGAAGTATAAGATCAATTTTACCATTTGAAAAAAAGGAAAACTAAAATCATAAGAGGCTGCTTTACGGTGCTTGGCTTTTGGTTCTATTTTGATAGGCCCTAGGCTCGACCAAGGAAGGAAAGAATAAGTTATGATGACAATGAATATAAATACAATTTTTATAAAAAAAGGGATCTTTTGTCTCTCATGATTGATGATACAGCCCAACATAAACAAATTCCCACATCCATGTGCAGTAGAGGTGACATTGGAGATTCTCCAATAGCTAGGCTCCACAAGCCTGTTAAATTTAACTATCTAAAAACCTAATTCATCAAGTAAATGAACTAATCTTTAGTTGAAAATATAATAGGAGATATATAAGATGAGGGAGCATCTGTCTATTAGCTAAGTTGGTTGGTGCTCCACTCTTCATTGCATTGGAAGGGTCCCGGTTCAGGGTGGCCACAAATAATCAATCATATATTACTTCAAAAATAAAATAGAGAGATAGAGATAGATAGAAAGAAAGAAAGAAAGAAAGAAAGAAAGATAGATAGATAGATAGATAGATAGATAGATAGAGATAGAGATAGAGAGAGAGAGAGAGAGAGAGAGAGATGTGGGAATGGCACCTCAAATGTGAGAGTCCAGGGAGTCTTAGACCTGGTGAAGGTGGTCCGGGCGTAGGGCACCGACGCATGGAGCATGCAAGCAAGCGACTCCCACTGATTCTGGCTTATGGAGTCGCCCACAAACATAATCTTCTTTCCCCTCCATCTCTCCAAGAAATCCTTCCCATTAAACCTTCACAAAAAAATTCCATTGATTCTTCAAAACAAATACACTTCTCTCTGTGCAAACAAAAGCTTATAGGTTTTAAGGATAGCTAGTTAGCAACCTTGGGAGGTCGCAGGCATTGGGCCTCCACCTGTACTTGAGGTAGAGCTTGTCAGGCCGGCCATGCTTCTGGCAGTCGAACTCGGGCTCGACGAACGGGCAGCTCGATGAGTCATAGAGAGGATATGTATCATCATAGACCCAGCTCCCTTGGAAGAAGTCACAGCTAATCCTCTTGCTTTGATCCCTCCGGCCCGCCGTCCCGTTGTTGTGCTGCTTGTTTTTATTCGCATGGTGAAACCTCTCTGTTGTAATCCCATGCAAGGACGCAACAAGAAGCGCCAAACAAGCGCAAAGAAGCCCAAAACTCAGATGGGTTTTGGACCCCATAGTGAGAGGGAGGAAGGGGATGGGATAAGAGGATGACAAGCACCGAGAAAAGAGAAGAGAGAGAGAAGGGGGGGCGGCTGGGCTGCGCAGTGTTGGGGAGGAGGCCTAAGGATTTAATAAAGGTCTATTCGCAGGATGATACGGTAAATTTACTACGTTATGGTAGATTTAGCGGGTTTAGTGCCTACGAGAAAGTTAAGGTTTAGCTGGTTGGTAATTTAAATGGAACTACTCTCGGATGGATTTGGTTAACGCTTGGGTGGTCTTTTCCCTTTCTGGTGGTGGCTAAAAGCAAAGAGAGGGGGGTCCTTGAGAGCTATGCGAGGGGGGCCCGTTTACTTTTTTTTTACTGATATTATCGGGTCCAGTCGGTCGAAGTTTTTTCCGGTGGTGACCAAGGCTGGGGTGGTATTGTCGGTTGGCCACACGTTGATGCGAGCTGGTGGTTCAATTTTGGACTTGTTTTATTTTATTTTATATTTTGGACTTGTTGGTTGTCCTAAAGTGATTCTCTTTTTAATTTGATATTCTATTTACAAAGTTAGAAAGAATTTGATCGCGAAAACATTGCAGTTTTAATGTAAATAATCAGATAATGTCGGAAATATTTCAGGCATTTAATTAACATTTGGCATATACTACCCTATGGTAAATATGTTCTTGCTTTTTATAATATCCCAGCAAATAAATCCTGCCTTTTGCAGTGCAGAAAAAAGGGGACTATTTAGTTTTCTGTCTAAAGAAAAGAATGATCCATTATTACTCTCTACAATAGACACCTTAGGCTAACAATGAGATAAAGATGACTGCATTTTCATAATTTTCTCTTGTACGATCAGATTTATTTCTCACCATGCTTCAAGCAATTGTTTGTGATTCATAGTTCCTTAATGGAGCTGTTAACAACCTCCACTCTGACAATGTAGAAAAACAACAATGTGATAATTTGTAAATTATAAAAAAAAATTATTTTGTTTTGCAAATTCTTTTAGAAATAGTTTTTCTAAACTTCACTTTTTTGATGAAGATCGGATGGCTTTGCCTATCTCTTCATAAAAAAAGAAATAATTTGTAAATTGTAAAACTAATTAATAAGCTTTTTTGGGGGGGTAAAAAATTAGTGAGCATATCTATTGGAGTTTATTCCCTTCAAATATATATTCGCTTATTGTTGCATACCTTTATTATCATTGTGATGACAATTAACGTTTAAAATTTTTGAATGTTATATTAAAAGCATTACCAAATATAGTACATGCTCCATTATTTGTTTCTTTTTTTTTTTCATGGTGGTGCTTCTTTCTTTTGAGAAATGAAAGTGGTGCTCCTAACAGTACTAGCTACTAAAAAAATTAGGCCATCTCCTCCCGTGACAGTAGGGCCAAGAACCAACCTCGCATCACGGGCGTTTATCTACAGGAATTTTATATCCGCAGCGACGGCACTTCGTAGGAGGAATCAGGGGCAAAGGGAAAGGGATAACGCAAGGTGGGGTTGGTTTGACTTCTCTAGAGTGAGAAGAGAACCATGGGATCGATAAGGCTCGCTCGTGTTGTTATATTACTTCCGCTGCTTTCTTTCCTTCACCAAAATAACAAAATCCTCACTCGAAGCAAAGCCTATTGGTGCTTGGTGAGCTGCCCACAATTGAATTATTTGTTTAATTTTGTCTGCTTTCTTTCTCTTAACCTGCACTAATCTCCATTTAAAGCTGAACTTGTCCTACGTGGCCCATTTCGAACCTGTTCCGTTAGTTTTGCCACCTACCTAATGATGATTAGATGCTGCAAATAGAGGGGTCTGATGCGAAACAGAAGTCGTCCGGAGGGTGTACCACCCAAGATATTTAAAAGTATGTATCTATCGATGATGGAAACCATCACTGCGGAATCTCTTGGCAAACAAGAGATGTTTTTCTACGGAGTCAGTGAAGGTTGTCGCGTGCTTTGGTCTTTTAACAGGATCCCTGAAGCCTGAAGGCTTCATTCACATGCTTTGTATCTACTCATTTGTCGCTTGCTTTTGTGCTTCGGATGGGGGAGGCTGCAGCAGACGATCAAATCAAGATTTGTGGGGAGAAGAAACGGATTTTATATGGTCAACATCTGCTGTTGATTGCCATGAAAGAGTAATGACACGCAATTCTTGTTTCTTTTTAATTGAAAGGCAGCCAAAACCACCTAAACTTATTGAGAATAAGGAAGGGAAAACGGCGTTTGCGAACTATTATAATTCACATAATATTAGGAATTTAGGATAGAAAGAGCTGGAGTGGAAACCAAGTTTAGCTGTCTCTGCGCACGCAAAATTTAACGAGAACTGCAGCAGAAAAAGACAGAAAGGCCAGTCTTTCTTACAAAATATGATGGCGGCAAAAAAATCCACTGATAGTGTAGCTGGAAGAATCCTTGATCTTCGTCGCTGTCAGACCAGGCCGTAGATATCTTTGGAATTTGGGCTTGTTATTCCATTCTACAGGGAAATAGTGTGGTCAGGTCTATGCTTTTGGACTGGGCCCTAGCATCGTTTTTAACCGGTCATAGAAAATCCGTATTTTAACTGCGAATTTTCTTTTAACATATGAGATTTTGTCGTAAAAGATATTAAGTATATGATGCATGCTAGCTTCGTATGTGGCAAAGAAGATATGACGTATGTTCTAGGGTATATCATATATGCCAATCACACAGGAGTTACTTCGTAAGATCTCAACTTGTCTCTAGTTGCTCTCGAAATTTTTGTACCCTGATTCATATGAATATATTTACACTTGTTAGGTATAATTTATCTGTCTTGCTAAACAATATATATATATAGGTGGAGGAAATAGGTGTAACTCAAAGGAACCTAGTATGCACAAAAAGGATGTCTTACTATCATTGGAGTTATCCAAGGGAAGGCATCCTGCTGAGTAAGAAATAGCTTTGGAATGATGGAATTTAAAGCTTCTTCCTTTTTGCTAGGAAAATTCTGGAAAGAGGAAGTAAGACATCGTGTCACGTAGCCGCCATTTATGGCATTGGAAACCTTTGGCTCCGCCTTTAAGAAACACACACAAAAAAAACCTTTGGCTCCTCTTTTTCTAAGACTCTAAGTTCACTAAAGTACATTTGGAGGAAACTTTCAAAATTTGATACACAGAATGGATATCTGGAAACTTGTCCGTTTCTTAAATGTCTGTTGTTCCTTCTCTGCTCTAACCATGTATTTCAAACTTGGTCGTAGTTCAGCGGTTGAAGAGGGTTCTACAATGGAGATGTTTCTTCAAATATGTGAGGCAAAAGATGTTTACATTGATTCTTCGAACCGAAAGCATGGTGGCATCACAATTACTATTATCAAAAACATTGCAATCTATCTTTACAGATAACACTGATTATGGTGAAGATGGAATAAAGTAACATCATTTACCAATTTATTTTGTTCAATCTACCTGATCCAATGCTTTTCATAATAATTTTTAAATACGCTTCCCTAGAATGTTTTTGTGTTTTCTTCGTCCTTTATGGGTCGGGCAGCTCATCGAGACCCAATTCTAAAACCTCTGATTAATGAGGCTTGCTCATTAAGACAATTGAACAACTCACAATATTTTTATCAATTTTATTGTATTATTTAGCTAATTGAATGCTTTTTGTATTTTTTTTTTATTTTAAAGATGCTCTCTTAGAATGCCTTTTTAGTGTTTTCTTCCCCTTTGGCTAAATATGCCACCTAAGACTCAACTCTCTAAGACAATTGCCCAACTAATAGTTTTTACAATTTGCAACTATTTCACACATATAAAGATGAGGTTAATTTCCACTTTCGATGCATCATGCCAAGGTTGACCAATCTGGCTGTTTGCAGACCACCACAACAAAAGCTCTAGCTGCTTCCCCTTAAAAATTCACCTTAGTTCTATCTTACTCTCCTTTTTTTTTTTATTTCAAGGAGAAATTTTCGTTTGCTTCACCAAACTTGATTGGGACCATGCCTTACGGTCACATGGCACGGGACCGCAGAACTCCGGCTACAATCCAAGCTATAATGCTGCAAAATTCAATATGGGTGGGCAGTGATCTGATGGAGCACCGAATTTTCTTCGCACTGTTTGATAGCCACTTGCCTTCCCATTCATGGGTCTCGTGGTGGCCAAATGCGAACCAACTGGTGGTATTGTCGCGCATGGCACGAGTGGTGGTGCGCCCACTAATAGCTAATTTCAGTTGGAGGGTCCAGATCATGATGACAGCCACCGCCGAGGGAAAAGGGGAAAGAAGCAATTAGTTAGCCTTGGACTCTCTGCTCGAGCAGCAGTTGGAGGAAAACCAGGCCATGCAGCGAGGCTTTATCGGACGTTGAGATCCCCTTGGCCGCACTCTTCGATTGCTTGCGATAGAAATTGACGGGAAAGGGAGAGGCTACCGACGCTGATGGCAACATTGCGATTATCACAAGATTTTTTTTTTTGATTATTAGAAGAATCCAAAGGATTCTTTGGTTTTCTTCTATGTTGATTTGAGATACAATCATACAACCATCTTGTTTATCAAAACAGAGAATTAATGTTTTCTTTTTATTCCTTCATTAGAAGTTGCATATATAAGCTTACATGCCAAGCAACATGATTTGATTTGTTTTTAAGTGAGATTTCCTGTTCATGGAAGTGATCATTAATATTCTCTTTCTCAGGAAAAAGTGAATTTGATATGCTGATGAGGAACATGGATGTTGTTGTTTCTGATGGGAACGAGTCGCCATCCTACGGTTACTAAACAATTTGGTTGTGACATGCTTTGCTTGTTCTCGAAGTCCGAATCACAAGCTTTACCTTACAAACCTGAGTGTCTTCCTATAGCATTAGCAGGTAACAAAATTAAAACTATATCGTTCCTTTTCAAGGGAGGAAAATTAAGCTGCTAGATTCCCTTTCCAATATATTCGCTTACCAAAGAAGCAACTTTTATGACTTCCTTTTGATAGTTTGTTCTCTTTTATTTGCGAAACATTACGATGGTCAGGTTTATTGAGTGATTAGAAAGAAATAGCTCTTTATCGATGAAAAAGAATATATATATATATATAACTAGCACACAACTTAGGAAAAATTTATAAGATATCATAGCTGATGGGTCAAGCCACTCTTTTTTTTTGTCCAGGGCCCTAGCTGATGCTGAGTCTCAACATGTGATCCAAATTAGGCCTAGCCCGGACCTAGGGCCAGGCTAAAGACTCGATTGGGCCTGGGCTAGGATTTGCGTACCAGTTACGAAGTTGGTTTGTACAATGTTATCCAGGGTCGGGCTGGCCAGTCTTATCAAGCGGACCTTCCTGGGACCAAACATTGCCTTGGCCTATGCCATGCATTGAACTAGGACCAAGCCTATACTTTCTGGTGAAATGGAAGGCATACTTTTCAACTGAAAAATATGGACCTTGCCCACGTCCTATCAATATCAACTACTTCAGTCTATAATTACTTAATTCATTAAGTTAGAAGCAGGCTGCAAATTAGATCCAACCAATCTGTTTTAAAATGTACTTAATCTAAAGACAGAAGGAGCACTACAGTCTACAGCAAAAAGAGGCTTTGGCAACACTTTATATGATCTTTACCGACGTTTATAAGTGTCGGTATTTTTCTTTCTAACATTTTTAAAAGCGTCGCCAAAGCGTCGCTTAAGTTAAAATGGAGAATTAAATTGCCGACGCTTTTCAAAAGCGTCGACAAATATGGAAAGCTTTGCCAACGTTTTAAAGCATTGTTAGAATTATTTTTTTAAAAAATAAAAAAATCTAATTATTTTTTTTGGAAAAAAAATCTGTAGATAGTGATTAACAAGAAATCCGTTCTCCATTACAACACCATGATTCTGCTGCTTCTAATAGCACAAGAACAACAGCATAGGAACAACTACATGGAAACAACAACAAATGCTTAATTTATTATTTTTTTTTACAAATTACAATAGAAATCTATTACAATAGGAATAGAAAGCATAATTACAAATTACAGTAGAAATGCAAACCCAGCTGAAAAATAATTGCTAGCAAAAAAGCCTTCATCTTCATCTTCATCTTGGTCTTCATCTTCTTCCTTTTCGAATCTCTAAAAACCCAGCTGGCAGCAAAAAGGGCGAGAAGAAAAACCCAGGCGACCAACCTTCTCTACACTGATTCAAGAAAAAAAAATCCCAAATTCTCGAATCGTTCTGGATCGGAAGCCTCTGGAATCGAAATCACTTGCCAAATCCATGTGAACAGGTAACAATTCAATCGAACACGAAATAGATCTAACAAACATCGAAATCCAAACAGAAAAAAAAGAATAACCTGCAAGTAGAGATGAAAGAAAGAAGAGAACCCACTTGACAATTCCTCTACATGCTTCGAAGTGAGCTTGGTGGAGAACCCACTGGCAGCATGCATGTAGTGGTAGATCACCGCATCCTTCGCCTTCTTCTCACTACGGATCACGACAAAAACACAAAGAAGATCTCGACACCGTGAGTCCAAAACCCTAACCCTAGAAATCGAAATAGGGAGAAGGGCACGGATCGAAACCTGCCGACGACTGCGGCAAGAGTCCGAATGTGGAAGGCCTAAGCCTCCTCCCCCAACACCTCGCTGGAGGCCTAGTCGGGGATCTTTGTGGGTTCCTCCGCCATTAAAACCGAGACCAAAAGAAAGAAGATGAAGACCGAAACCAAGAAGATGACATGGATCAACAGAGTGCCCTTCTCGATGGCATGGGGTCGTCCCCATCAAGGGAGGAAGGGCATGAAGGGGGAGAGGGCGCTGGGATGATGGCGGCTAGGTGAAGGGGTTAGGGTTTGTTCTTTGCGCACGCCACAGAGAGAGAGATGGGGTTGGGTTCGAAGAGAAAAAAGGCAGGGGGTTGGCTTTATTGCCGTTTTGGTCTATTAGGCCTCCGACGACTCTTTAAAGTGTCGTCTTTGGGGGAGATTAGCGGATCATTAGGCCTTCGGGGAAAGAAGACTCGGGAGATAATTAGGCCTTTGACGATGCTTTTAAGCATCGTAGAATTGTGACGATGCTTATAAGCATCGTCTAATCTGAATTTCTTCCAACGCTATCAAAAGGCATCGGCAAATTTCGGCACGGTGCCCAAATTACCAACGCTTCTTTCAAGGGTCGGCGGAAAAGCATTGGGAAAACTCACTTTTGTTGTAGTGGAGCCACATTTCTAGTGACATTCCTAGTGGTAGTTCTTTTAAAAAAAGACGAGCATCGTAGGAGCCACATTGGAAAGGCAAACCTAATTTGTTAAATCTATGCTCTTAACTGATAAATGTAATTTATAATAAGATTGTCAACGGATTGACCTTTTTTATTAATTAATAAAATTGAGCATTCTATTCATTCATGTTATTATATATCCATGAATCGTCCTAAGAATTAATAAGATGATAACACATATTCTCAAGAGTTGAGAATTTAAGACATGCATCATTAGGTAATTAATTTCTAAATTGCTCTTGATCGATGGATCATCATAAAGGATGGTGATCGATCGGATGAGATTAGTGCACATATCACTTTCTTTGATGGACGAGTCTTGATTCCATAGTGTGGGGACACTGGAGTGATTATGCAAGTGCTTGTTAGAGAACAAGGGTACTGAGTGTGACCAAAGTAAGAAGTTACTTGGATGTCTATTCACTCGTTAGTGACTTACTTGATACTGTAGTTGTATGACTAGTACCTAGACCTGCGATGCCTTAACTAATCATAGTAAGGTTGCTGTAGTTTGACGAGCACATAAACATTGGCTCTATCTATCAGGGTCCTTATAGTGCAGATTGGTTGTAGTAGGTTCACTGTTGGATTTGGGTTGCATCTAGATGGAATTTATCGACCTTGATAGATTGGCCAAGGCATTTTGGAAAAGGAGTTCTCCGATCTCGAACTCGAGTCAAATAAATTTTGACATATGATAGACGATGGGGTTTGACGAGTTATCCATAATCTCCATCTTATGGAAATCCACAATAGAGATACTGTATCATACGCTAACTGCACCTAGAGGTTCATCTATTTCATTCTGCTGGATTGTCACTATATACTGCTAGGTGTCACTAGTGGATTGTGAGACTCGAAGGCATTCACTTGATGATCAGTGAATCCTGAAAAGAAGAGTTAAAATCGTTTCAACCTATTGAAAGGAGTTTCAATGATATTGTGATGGAGAGCACAATATATCTTACTACCAGACAGAATAGAACATATGAGGTCACACACATAAGAAGTTTTGATCGTTTCGATGCTTGGATTGCAATTTAGAATCGCAATAGATTTTTATTGTCAATTTGATTGATAATTGGTTTAATCCACTAAGAGTTAGCGAGTTAAAGAAAGAAGATTTGCAATTGGATTGCAATTTAATTTGATTCAATTAGACTAAATCAATTAGGCTTAACCTTATTGAATAAGGATGGGAAGTCCTAATTGATTATAACTCCTTATTAGATAAGGAACCTAATTTATAAAGTCCAATTTGGATCCTAATTAGATTAGAATTCACATAAGTCAAATTGGAGGAGAAATTGGATCCTAATTGGATTAGGATTCAATTAATCAAGAGGGATCACATGTTTTCTAATTAGATTAGAAAATCTATGCATGAAAGGAAGGGAGTATCCCTTCCTTCATGTGCGTGAGACAAAGGGAGGAGGACGCCTCTCCTCCTTGACACACGCCAAAGAAAGGAGGGGCGTTCGCCCCTCCTTTTCTTCTTGGGTTCCCACGCACAAAAGGAGGGGCGTCCGCCCCTCCTTCTCTTGGACTCCCACATGGCACAAGGAGAGACCATGTGGCCTCTTCTTGATTCTCTCCAATCCCTTTTAAGTAAGGGGTTGGGCAGAATTTGGAAGGATGAATCAAGGAAGGATTTCTTAAAATCTTTTTCCTTGTTTAAACTAGGTATGAGATGCCTATATACGGAGGGGAGGCATGAGGGCTGAAAATTATTGGAGATTCATTGATTTCAGTCGCCCACCCTCTTCCTCCTCTTCTTCTAGCCATTAGCAAGAAAAAGGGAAAAAGAAGAGGTGCACCCTCATCTTCCTCATCCACCTTCTTCTTCCTCTCAAAGTAGTCAAAAAAGTTGATTGAAAGAGAGAGAAAATAAGCCATCAAAGGCGATCTCTATAAGGAAGCTAGCATCCCGGTGAGATCTTGGAGCGATCTGTACTTTGTGTGGATACATATAGAGGCCGAACGATTGTGCGGCTTAAAGCAAACCGAATCCATCGATCATCAGATAGCGGTGAAGATCTACCTGCTCAAAGGTAAAGATAGGATCTTTACAATTCTTTATTGTAGATCTCAAATTAATCAAGTTTTAATTTATATATTTCTTTAGATTTCATAATTTTTTGAGTTAGAGATCTTAAATTTTTTTTGAATCTACGTTCCCGAGGACGTTCGTGTAATGAACGACCCCGCGCGTGTGTTTCTGCTACGATCGTCGCAATGCATACGGGGGTAACCCGACAGTGGTATCAGAGCCATGTTTTTGGAATTAAGAATAGGATTAATAGAATTGATTAGGATTTAATTGAGATCTAAATTTTTAATATGCTTGTTGAAATTTCTGCGTGCTGAAATTTCAGATTTCAGCATGCAGATTTTTGTTGTCATTTTCTAATCTTGCATGTTGTTTTTAATTACAGTAAGATTGCAATAATTAAAAATCATGTCTTGCATGATCAGAATTTCAGTTGGTAGCATATTTTAATTAAAACTTTTAGATCTAAAATTATATGCATGAGATGCATGTGATATGATACGATTATGGATTCATGATCATATAGGATATTTTTGATTATGCTTATGCTTAAAAGAAAATTGATATATTCATGAGATGTATATATATATTAAGCAATTTTTACATAAGATATGAATAAAAACCTAAATAGGTTAGGTTATTTATATAAGATATAAACTTAAACAAATATATCATTTACATAAGATGTAAACACATAATATATGAAAGAAGTTTCATATTCTTATAAGATGTGAACAAGGCCTAAACAAATATGACATTTACATAAGATATAAATCTTAATCGAAATCCAAATCGATTAAATCTCCTCTTTCAATCATAGTGAAAGATACTTTGAGCTAACCTATTATTGATTAATTAATCAATTGGTGTCTAGAAAACTATTAAAGGTGGTTACTTAATTAGGACCGTGCTCGCACGGAGAGCCTCCCACCTACTTACTTGGCCAATTAGATTAATTATTTTTTATGGATGGCTTAATGTTGAAATCACTAGACTGAAAACTTAATATTAAGTCTAGGGGTCTTCCACTGTAGTAGAGCTGCTAAGGTCTTACCGGCGTTAATTTGTCTCAGCTGGATACAGTGGGCAAGTTGCATCGAGGGGCTGGATCTCTCTATTGACATAAGATATTGTGGGGTAAAGATGGAGTTGGACACCAATAACTGTTAGGTGAGGACACAATGACTATTTTACTTCTACGGAACATATGGTGGATCTGACTTAACCAAAAAACGAGACCAATAATTGTTAGGTGATGGTCTTATGACTTAGAGACCAAGTTGGTTACAACTTGCTTAAGAAGCATTGTACGAAGAGTTGTACACTCATCATTTATGTATCACCAATAACTGTTAGATAAGGTGGCATGTAAATTGGTGGGACTGTATCACCCCACTTGAAACCTAAAGTCGCAGATTTTCATTTCTTTACCAGAGGAGTATAGGAGATTCGAGAAAATAGTGAGAGATGTTTGTTTTAAAATTTCTAAAATAAATAAAAATTCAAGTACAAAATTTTAATTAGAATCTTTACTCTCTGCATATAAAAATGTCAGCCTCTAATTTCTTGACCCGTATCCTTGAGAACAACCGTTTCACCGGACCCAATTATAAGGATTGGCTCTGCAACTTGAAAATTATTTTAAGTAGTGAGAAATTAGGGTATATACTAGACCATGACACTCTGGTATTACCAGCCCGTCCGACTACTGAACAGCATGAGATGCATGCTAAGTGGACGGACGATGACAATAAAGTTAGGTGCTACATATTAGCATCAATGTCCAATGAACTATAATGCCAGCATGAGGACATGAAGACTCCCAGGAATATATTGAATTACCTGCAAGAGTTGTATGATGAATAGAGTCGCATAGCTCGGTTTGAAGTGTCCAATAAGCTCTTCAAAGCAAAGATGCATGATGGGCAGTCTGTCCATAATCATGGTCTGACCATGATAAAGGACTTGGAGGAGCTTGAGAAGCTTGGTATGACCATGCATAAGAAATTGCAAACCGATTTGATCCTACAATTCCTTTCTGCTTCATATGGGCAGTTTATAGTAAACTACCATTTGAACAAGATTGAATGCACCAAGATGGAATTGTTAAATATGTTGGTAACTATGAAAGGGGCCTTGAAGAGATCAAGGGGCACAGTTCTCGCTGCCGAGTTGACTTCTACTTCCAAGAGAAAGTTTAGCTGGAAGAAGAAAATTCTGCAAAGAAATAGAAGTCTAAGAAGAAGGCAAGAAAGGATGTTCCAAAGAAAAAGGCTGATGACAAGGGAAAGTGTTTCCATTGCAGCGAAGACGACCATTGGAAGAGAAACTGTCCTATCTACATGTGGGGTATAAAGAGTAAGAAGGGTGACACGTCTTCTGAAGGTATGTCAGATATGCTTATTATTGAAACTAATCTAACAGTTTCTTTTGCTTCCAGTTGAGTTATAGATTCTGGTTCTAGTGCTCACTTGTGCACTACTATGCAGGGTCTAAAGAAAAGTAGAATGCTCACAGAAGGTATGATAACCCTTCGGATTGGCAATGAAGCAAGAGTTGCTGTTGTTGCTATGGGCACCTATCCTCTGTGATTACCATTCGAATTTAGTTTGATACTTAGGGACGGTTATTTTGTACCTGCAACTAACAGAAATTTGATTTCTGTATCTTATTTAGTACAGAAAATTTTGAATTCAATTTTAATAAAGACTACTGTTTCGTTTATTTGAGAAATACACGTGGTTTTATAATTGATAGTCTCTACTACTTATATTTGGATGTATCTGTGAATGTATCTAGTAAACAGTGAGTACCATAGGATTCAAAAAATCTAGAGATGAGAGAAATCAAAAGTATTTGTGGCATTTCAGGCTTGATCATATAGGAGAAGACAGAATAAACAAATTAGAGAAACATGGGCTTCTAGGCTCATTGACTTTCGAGTCATATCCGATTTGTGAATCCTACCTTCAAAAAAAGATGGCCAAATTACCCTTTGTAGGATGCAAGGAGAGGTCTACTAAAATACTTACCCTAGTACATACTGTTGTGTGTGGTCCATTCGATGTGCATGCTAGGGGTAGCTATTCTTACTTCATAATATTTATCGATAATTGCTCTCGGTATGGGTATGTTTATCTTCTGAGACACAAATCTGAAGCTTTTGAAAAGTTGTTGCCCAAGGTGACAACCCAAGAGGGGGGTGAATTGGGTCTTTTAAAACTTTTCAGATTTCAATCCAATAAATCTTAATGCAGTTTATTAAATGAGACTT
>JAOXJJ010000804.1:0-18661 GCA_025769935.1 Phoenix roebelenii
CTCTTACAACCGCTATTCTTCGAGTAGGAAAGGTAAGAGTAAAATTAAATTTAAACTTTGTTTGTCGGTTCTAACAATGATCTGTTTAGCATATTTTTAGGTAAACAGGAATCGGACGAACACTGATCATCAAGCAGGGTAGATTCAGTGGCAATCCTTGAATCACATGATGCATAACTAATATGTCTCTCTCTAGGACATGATCAAATTTCCTTATCTTTGGGAAGAACATCTTGTTGATCATGTGATGCAGCAGACGCATCTCAGCATTCAGTTGATTGGCACTGATTTCAGTCCAATCTTATGTGACTTCTCTATTCAGAATGATGCTTATCCCTTCGTTCATATTCTCTAAATGATCTCCATTCTCTCCATCATTTGGAATCCGTAGAGCATCTCTGAGAATCTCTTCTCTGATCCAGATAGGAATTTCTCTAACCTTGGATAAGATTTGACCTTGGCCAAAACGGGCATTGCTGTAGAACTTCCGTACCAAATCTGGGTAGGTCGGCACATTCAGTGAGCACAGATATTTCCAACCCATTTCCTTTAGATTTTGACCTAATCGGAAGTTCTCCTCCAAAAACTCGAAATCCACTCTTCTTCCGGTGGAGACATTTCTTATGGAGAGGGGACCTTGCTTTGAAATCGGGGATGGAGGTAATAGAGGGGCTGCATCGGGCTGAGGTGGCGGTGTTTCTTGTCTTTGTTGATTCACGGCTGACTCTTCCCTAGCCTTTGTTCTCCTCTCAGTTTGCTGAGTGATACTCTCTTCCGTTTTGGTCCGGATGTGAGTTGCTTTCTTCTCACCAATGGAAGATCAATCAGAACCTCGGAAAGATTTTCTAGAGTTTTTGGAGGGTTATGAAACATTTCAAGTTCAACGTTTCAGAGAGAGAGCATCCTTAAATTCCATTTCAAATAGTTCCTCTTTAATCAACTCATTCAACTTAAGAGTCGTCTCCTGTAGATTAGGGGTCGACTCTTTTTACTTAAAAGTCGTCTCCTGTAGGTTAGGGGTCGACTCTTTTAACTTAAGAGTCATCCCTTACTACATAAGTCGACTCCTTATTTACATGAGTCGTCTCCTCAAGCAATTCAAAAGATAAAATCTTTTTAAATAAGATTTAAAAATTGATTGCAAACTACATATCAAATCAATTAAAATTCAACCAATAATAGTCAATCAAAATATGCAATTTATCATTCATAATCAGTTATCAAAATGGATCACAAATGCATAATTCAACTCTAAATTTACAAAAGACTTCTTCATTAAGAGGTTTAGTGAAAATATCTGCAATTTGTTTATCAGTATATATAAATTCTATTTTTATATCCCTATTTTAAGAATGATTTCTTATGAAATGATGTCTGATTTCTATATGATTAAATCTTGAGTATTGTAAAAATTTTTTAGTCAGATTTATGGCACTAGTGTTGTCACGCCTTATAGGAATTTTATTTTGTTTTATGTCATAGTCCTCGAGTTGTTGCTTAATCCATAGGATTTCGGCACAACAACTTCCTGCAGCAATATATTCAGCCTCAGCTGTAGATGGTGATATGAAATTTTGCTTCTTGCTAAACTAAGAGATTAAGTTTGTCCCAAAAAATTAACAAGTTCCACTTATACTTTTTTGTCTAATCGACAACCAGTAAAATCAGCATTTGAATATCCAATTAAGTCAATTATAGATGTCTTAGAATACCATAAATCTAAATGTTGTGTTCCCTTTAAGTATCTTAATATCCTTTAAACAACAATTAAGTGTGATTCTTTAGGATTTAATTGATATCTTCCACACATACAAACACTATGCATTATATCAGGTCTACTTGTTGTAAGATAAAGTAAAGATCCAATTATTCCTCCATGCAGCTTTGAATCAAAGGATTTACCATGCTTATCTTTTCTAATTTATAAGAGAGGCTTATAGGATTACCTAATGATTTTGAATCTTCCATACCAAACTTCTTTAAGATTTTCTTTGTGTATTTGCTTTGGCAGATGAAGATTTCATCTCTTGTTGGCTTGATTTGGAGTCCAAGAAAGAAGTTGAGTTCACCCATCAAACTCATCTCGAATTCACTTTGCATGAGCTTAGCAAATTCTTAACATAAACTTTCATTAGTAGCACCAAATATAATATCATCAGCATATATTTGAACAATCAGAATATCAACATTTTTTTAATAAACAGAGTTTTATTAACATTTCCTCTTGAAAAATTACTCTTCATTAAAAAGTTGCTTAATCTATCATACCAAGTTCTAGGAGCTTACTTCAAGCCATAAAGTGCTTTGTTCAATTTAGAAACATGATATGGAAGTTTATGAATTTCAATTCCGAGTGGCTGTTCTATATAAAGTTCTTCAGTTATGAAACCATTTAGAAATACACTTTTGACATCCATCTAAAATAATTTAAAATTCATAAAGCATGCAAATGCAAGTAATAGCCTAATTATAGGAAATGATATTTCTATGTTACAATCGGTCAAGACTTGACTATCGAAAAGATTTTCCATAAATTACTTGGGAGAAGCATCTTATATACTTGGTATAAAGATCTATAGGGATAGATCTAAAAGGATGCTAGTCTTGTTCCAGTCTAGGTACATAGATCATGTGCTGAAAAGATTCAGCATGGAAGGAAGTAAAAGAGGTGACTTGCCTATGAGTCATGTCATACGTCCCTCTAAGAAGATGTCTCCTAAGAAATCTGGAGAGAGGAATAGAATGAATTCTATTCCCTATGCTTCGGCAGTAGGCTCGATTATGTATGCTATGCTATGTACTAGGCCTGATGTTGCTTATGCCTTAGGTATAGCAAGCAGATTCCAGGCTGATCCAGGAGAGGATCATTGGATAGTTGTGAAAAATATTCTTAAGTACTTGAGAAGGACTAAAGATATTTTTCTAGTTTATGGAGGATCTGAGTTGAAACTAGAAGGATTTTCTGATTCTAGTTTTTAGTCAGATCTATGTGATAGTAAGTCCACTTCAGGGTATGTCTTTATCCTAAATGGTGGTGCAGTGAACTGAAAGAGTTCCAAACAGCAAACTATAGCTGACTCAACTACCGAGGCAGAATACATTGCTGTAAATGAAGATGCTAAGGAAGCTGTCTGGATGAAGAAGTTCATCTTTATGTTGGAAGTAGTTTCTGAGATTGCTGGACCAGTTCCAGTTTATTGTGATAACACTGGAGCTGTTGCTCAAGCGAAGGAACCAAGGTCTCATCACAAATCCAAACACATTCTAAGACGCTTCCACCTCTTTCGAGAGATCGTCGAGAGACAAGACATAGTAATTGAACGAGTAGATACAAAAAACAACCTAGCAGATTCGTTCACTAAAGCTCTACCACAACAGCAGTTTGATTGCCACCTCGATTGTATGGGGATGAAATATAAGGACGATTGGCCCTAGTGCAAGTGGGAGATTGAAAGAGTAGATGCCCTACAAGCCAATCGCAATATGTATTGCGAAGGGTTTTCTTTGATTTTCCAAATCATGTACATGGCATTTAAATATGAATAAAGGCATTATGTTTTATCATATGCTATTGATTATATTTGTGATAAACCCCTTAGAATAGGGTAATGGTTTTGAGGCTATGATGAGATCATACTAGTGAGACCTAAAATTCTAAAACCCTAATCTTAAATATTTACAGTCGTTGGTACATTGAGTCGGGGATGAATGTTACCGGCAAGACTGGCACATCTTATATACGCTCGATGCAGAGGGTGATTGATATCACAATCACTTGTGTGAGACACTAATACAAAAATGTGGGTGCTCATTAAAGGAATGAGTTCACTGAATGGACCTGCCTTGAGAATATCTTATGAAGTCTTACTTAAATGTCAAAAGATGATTCTCTTAGTGGGAATTGTGCAACTGATCCTTTGACCTGAGATCACCATGGTATCTTACGCACATAAATCCATGTTTTGATTTACACTCATTCATGATAATAAGTTGTGTACGAGGTCTTCTGAATATGGTGGATTGTGTATGATGATTATGAGTAGTTCAACAATGAATCAATCGCTTCTAGTAAGAGAAGATCGCATCCTATTTATTTTAATCATATGATAATTCAGGGAGTCTTTGATCAAAGCAGGATGAAAATTAGAAAGAGTTTCTAATGTTTCATGATTCAAATTATCATTAGAAAATTAAGAGAAATATGAATATTAAATTGAGTTTGATATACATTCATACTCATATATATATTCGGGATGTAGTTTGATTGAAGGATTTAATTGCACAGTAACTTGTCCCTGAAGGGTATTTTTGGTATTTTCATCAAATTTCATACTTTTTGAGTAGACATGATACATTGCTAGACGTCAATCTTGTCTTATAGGTTTGATTGAATTAAAGAGTTTATTTGATCACCAATTAGAAAGGATTCTAATTGTTAAGTTTGGGTTTGCATAGTTTGGACCTAAATCGATTAGAAGAGTTCTAATCAAGTTGGGTCAACTCGCACTCACACCTATTGCTGGCTAAGTATGGAACCCAATGAGTCATACACAAGAAAAATTATCGAGGGTCTAATTGGATTAGATCATATTTGCAAGATAAATATCCAAGCAGGTGTTGCAAACCTTAACTCCTGATTCAAATTAGATTCGAATCTGATTTGAATTCGATTCAAATATGATTCTTAATTGATCTAATTTAATTAGATCATATCATGATATGGGTTATCCAAGAGTTGGCACCTAATTGGCTTGGTTTGAGTCTAATTGGATTAGATTTGATTTATCATTCAATTTAGACCGTTGGATCTTCTTCAAGCCGTTGGATGAAGACTTAATTGATAAATTGATGGCGCCATGGATTGGAGCCATTAGATCTTCATCATAGGATGATGAGAGATCATTATGGCATGATGGATTACATCAGGAGGCGTGATGATGAATAATACGTGAAGGAAAGAGAGAGAATACGTGAAGGAAAGAGAGAGAATACGTGAAAATTGAATGGATAAGGATGAACCATTTATTTGATCTTATCCATTTTCTCTCTCCTCTCTTCATCACGCCTAAGGTGAATGTGGCGCCCTCTTTCATGGCCTTTGGATCATCATCAAGGCTTGATCAATGGATGGGAATGGCTCCTACATTTCATGCGTGAGAAGAAAGAAAATAAGGGAAGAGTACAGCGCAAAGAATGAAGAGACGTATCGTAAATACGTCTCTTGGATGGATAAGGCTGAATCCTTATTTGATACGACTCCCTCTCTCTCTTCCTTGCACCCCATTCCAGATATGCCTCCCCTCTTGTTGGCACCCCCTTATCACACCTTTGATGCATGAAGGGATGGCTAGGATGCATCCCTTCACATCTATAAATTGAGAGCCATTCCACCGTATTCTTCATTCCAACTCCATCGCATTCTCTCTTCCTTATCCCTTCTTTCTTACAAGACTTTGTCTATTTCTAGTATAGCTTTTGGAGTGTCCTAAGCCAAGATAAGGAGGTCTTCTTTAGGACAAAAAGATTAGAAGGAATTTAGAAAGGTGCAAGAAAAATAAGAGAGGAGAGAAAGCAAGCCAATTTGAATCCTTTGGAAGGATTCAGCATTAAAGATCAAAAATCTTGGAGCTAAAGTCTTGATCGAGTTTCCGTGTGGATCACCATTGGAGGACGGACACTTCGATGCCTCTTGGAGATTCTACAAACTTGGATTTAGCATTACAGGTATTTTTCTATTTCAGTATTTATATTTATATTATTTAATTGTTACTATTAAGGTGATCTAGGCTTATAAGAGTTTCATGTTAAGCGACTTTATTAAGAAATTTTTAAAATTCCTAGCTTCCGCTGCCCATTATACATGATCTAAACCCTACAATTAACCAATTGTTGTCTTTTTCAGCTTCTTCAAAAAAATTTGGTTCTATTTGTGAAGGATCATCAATTATTAAGTCTCTAGGATGACTATGTGCATACCTCCATTCTTTTGGTAGACTAGATTTACCTTTAAGCATTTAATCTTCTTCCTCTTGATTTTCATCATGTTCTGAATTTTCAGATGCAGAAATATCCTTTAGGGTTAACTCTTTGATTTGCTTGTTGAGTTCTTCTGCATCATCATCGAGATCTATATTCTTTCTTGAAAAAGGGTTATTAGATTCATCAAAAATAACATGTATTGACTCTTCTACGACTAGAGTTCGCTTGTTGAATATTCTATATACTTTGCTTGATGAAGAATATCCAAGAAAAATGGCTTCATCTGATTTAGAATCAAACTTTCCCAAGTTGTCTTTACCATTATTTAGAACAAAACAATTGCAACCAAAAACATGAAAATATGAAAGATTTAGTTTCTTATTTTTTAAATGCTCATAAGGAGTTTTCTTTAGAATTGACCTAATAGAAACTTTGTTAAGAACATGACAGGCTGTGTTTATAGCTTCAGCCTAAAGGTACTTAGGTGTGTTACTTTCACATAACATTGTCCTAGCCATTTCAGTAAGAGTTCTATTCTTTCTCTCTACAACACCATTTTATTGTGGTGTTCTTGTTGCAGAAAAGTTATGATCAATACCATTTTTGGTGCAGAAATTTTTAAAGTCATGATTTTCAAATTCAGTTCATGATCACTTCTAATCTTGATAGTTTGCAGTCCATGTTCATTTGAAATCTTTTTATACAGTTTAGTTAAAGCTGAAAATGCTTCACTTTTGTGTGCCAAAAATAAAACCCATGTGTATCTAGAAAAATCATCCACAATAATAAATCCATAAAGTTTTCCACCTAGGCTTGCAATCCTAGTTGGTCCAAATAAGTCCATGTGTAGAAGCTTTAAAGATCTAGTTGTGAAAACAACATTTTTAGATTTGAAAGAGGCTCTAGTCTATTTTTCTAGTTGACATGTAGAGCAAATTTTATCTTTTTCAAATGATAATTTAGACAAGCCGAAAACAAGTTCTTTCGGATAAGTTTTGTGATTACGTCCATGCTTACATGTGCTAATTTTCGATGCCATAACCAGCTAGCCTCACTATTTTTGGTTTTCATAGCTACCAAACGATCCATATTTTTCATGAGTATTTGATCTAAATCAACCAAATACACATTTCAATGTCTATGTCCAGTAAATATTACACCACTATCATTAGTACTAGAAACTAAGCACATAGATGATTCAAAAGTTACAACATATCCTTTATCATAGAATTGACTAATGCTTAGTAAATTATGTTTTAATTCATCTACTAATAAAACATTTTCAATAAAAGTTGTTGGAGTGATCTGAATGTTACTAATATCAATGATTTTGCCTTTTCCATTATCACCAAAGATAACAATTCCTCCATCTTTCTTTTTGAGGACATGAATTAGGATTCATCCCCTGTCATGTGTCTAGAGCACCCACTGTCCAAATACCATTTTCTGTTTGATGCTTGGAATGCTAGACACACCTGCAAAATAGAAATTTAATTCTTTATCTTTGGTATCCAAGTTTTCTTGGGTTCTTGAATGTTAGCAATGATGGTTCCCTTTGGAACCAATATCTTCTTACTTGAAACATTGCTCATAAGATTATGGCTTATAGGATTGCATGCAGTGTATTTCTGTTTCAGTTTGTCTAACTTGAATAGTGCAGATTTCAGTTGAACATAAGTTGTCTTCATAAATATGTTTTTCAATGATTTCTATTTTCTCCAAGGATTATATCCTAAACTAGCTTTATTATAGACAGCTTTCTGACTTTCAAGAATTAGATTTAATTTCTCAGGACTTAGAATGAATTTGTCTACTATAGGTTTCAGTTTTTCAACTTTTTTAGTTAACTTGTAATTTTCTTTAAGCAATTCCTTTTCATTATTCAGATGCAGAGCATTTTCTTTTTCTTAATGATTGGTTCTTAATCTTCAGCTCCTTATTCTTTAAACTAAGCTTTTTATATTCAATTATAAGCTCAGAAAAAGCATCCTAAAGTTCATCAAAAGTGAAATCATATTCAGTATTCAAATATATCTCATTTTTGTGTGCCATTAGACACAGATTTGCAGCTTCTTGTTGCTGTTCTTCTTCTCCAGAGCTGTAGTCATCACTATCACTCCAAGTAGCCAACATAGCTTTCTTCTTCAATCTTTTCAGAGCCTTTTTTAATAATGGACAGTCAGTTTTGAAGTGTCCTGCCTTTTTGCATTCATAGCAAACATATTTCTTCTTATTATTATTTTCCTTGCTTTGGTCCTCCTTGATTATAGACCTTTTCTTGAAGTATTCTCTATTTCTTCTAAAAAACTTTTTGAACCTTCTTGTAATCAAGGCCATCTACTCAATGTTATCAGATTCAGCATCCTCGCTCTCATCTTCATGTAGAGTGGATTTAAGAGCAATGGTTTTGCGCTTCTTGGGTTCTTCCTTCTCAAGGTTCTGTTTCATTGAAAGCTCATGAGTCATTAAGGAACCCAGCAGTTCTTCCAGTAGGAGAGAGTTGAGAACTTTGGCTTCTTGGATGGCAGTGACCTTTGCTTCCTATGCTCTAGGAACAGACCTAAGAATTTTCCGAACAAGATTACTGTTAGAGTAAGATCTACCAAGACTTTTTAAGCCGTTTATAATATCAGTGAATCTAGTAAATATTTCAGTTATAGACTCACTGTTTTTCATTTTAAATAATTCATATTTATGCACTAGCATATTGATTTTAGATTCTTTGACCTGGTTAGTGCCTTCATGTGTAACTCTCAGCCTATCATAGTTTCTTTAGCAGTCATGCAAATAGATATACGATTAAACTCATTTGCATCTAAAGAGCAGTAAAGAACATTCATGGCTTTTGCATTCAGCTGAGCCATTCTTTTATCATGGTCATCCCATTCAATTTTAGGTTTGAGTAAGGTGATGCCATCAATAATCTTAGTTGGTGTGTGAGGTCCATTGACAATAATAGTCCTTAAATCATAGTCAAGTGCTTGAATAAAAAGGAACATACGTACTTTTCAATAAGTAAAGTGTGTGCCATTGAAAAGAGGTAGTCTGTTGGTAGATTATCCTTCTGCAATAGAGGATCCCATGGTGGCTGCCATGATCTTTAACTCTTGATTGTTAGATCAAAAAGTTACTATGAGTACCAGGCTCTAATACCACTTGTTGCCCAAAGGTGTAGCCCAAGAGGGGAGGGTGAATTGGGTCTTCTAAAATTTAATAACGTGATGTGAATGAGTAACTGTTATCTTCCAATAACTTGTAGATTTAGCAGCAGAATTAAAGTTGCACAAATAAAGTAGTGGATAAGATGAGGAAAGCAGTTAGAAATATGCAGTGCAAGAAGAGAAATAAACCACACACACAAACACTAAAATTTATAGTGGTTCGGTGCACTTCCAGCACCAACATCCACTCCCCAAGCCTAGCTTGAGATTTCACTATAACCCAGCAGATTACAGCCTGATTATTTTTTGGGCTCACAATCAAAAACCCAGTTGGTTTTCCTAGGCAACCAACCGAAAATCTATCACCGTTTGTTTTCCGGGTTCACAAACAACCTAGTTGGTTTTCAGACAAACCAACTAAAAACTTTACACCATTTGTTTTTTCGGGCTCACAAACAATCTAGTTGGTTTTCAGACCAACTAACCAAAAACTTTATCCCATGCTAAATACTCCCGATTCAACAACTTCCAATCAAGGCTTGGAAGAGCCTTTACAAGTTTCAGACAGTGAAACTGTTACAACAACAAATAATCCACATAAATGAATGTTGTAACCAAAAATCTTAAAGGCTTCAGAGTATCTAGAATGAATAAATAAAAATAAAAGCTGAAGCCGATGAAGAAGTTGGCTGTGGAAGAATGTCCCAATGCTTCACCAGCTCTTCTCGATGCAATGAAAAGCTTTGACTGAATTCCTCACAGGAGTAAGTTTCAGATGAATACCGGTGAGGATGATGAACTGTTTAGCTTTTTCTTCTCTTTTTTTTTGTGGAAACTTTTCTTTCTTAATAGAATCTTTCTCACTTTCCTTGCTATTTTTCTTCTAAGGTTCCCTTGAATTTATAGACGAGTTCTTCAGAGGAATTTGAATTCCTTTCTTTCCGTTCTCATGGAAATCTTTTCTGTTACAGAAGAAGATAAAAGATGTTGCAAGCTTTCCGTTGTGGTCCCAGTAATACAGGGGTCGACTCATGTAACTCAGAGGTCTGGGTCGGCACTTCAAGATATTAAGACAGGTTTTGCTGTGATAACTTCAAAGGGTCGACTCTTTAACCTTAAGGGTCGACTCATCTTCTTCAGGAGTCGCATCTTTAAACACAAGGGTCGACTCATGCAATAATTCTTTTAGCTGACGCTGAGACTGAACTGGGGTTGACTCTTCAAACATAAGGGTCGACTCTTCAATTTCGAGGGTTGACTCATTTGGTACAAGGATCAACTCTTTAAACTTTGTCTTAGGTGGTAAAAGCTTTCTGTTTAATTTGAACTACACAAGGGTCAACTCATGTTTTATGAGGGTCGACTCATTGACTGTGCCACTTGAAGAAAACATGCCAGAGTTAACTCAAACTTGTCCTTTTTGCTTAGGGGTCGACTCAAGTTTTTCAAACAAAAAATTTTAGACTTCATCTTTGATCTCCATGGATTAGATTAAGATCATTTTCCTTTTAGAACATATCCAATGAAGTGTTTGTGAAGAACTAATGATTTTGCAGTGCTTCATTTCTTCTGATTTTTCTTGACTTATAAAACTTCACAATTAAGCCAACATCATTAGTACACAACATCATCTCAAGTATTTTGTAATCATCAAAATTCATCCTTTAGAGTTGATAGGAATCAATATATTGGGGCCTTTCCCTCCAGCTATAGGACAACGAAAATTCCTCATTGTCGTCATTGACTACTTCACAAAGTGGGTCGAGGCAGAACCTGTAGCCCAAATCACCGAAAAAAAGTGTAGAGCTTTGTCTGGAGAATGATAATCTGCCAGTTTGGGCTTCTCAGAGTTATCATATTTGACAACGGCTGCCAATTTGACAATGCCTGATTCAAAAAATTTTACTCCAAACTCAGTATCGACCATCGCTTCACATCGATGGCTCACCCCCAAACCAATGGAAAAGTAGAAGTGACCAACTGAACCGTCTTACAAGGGCTCAAAGCTAGACTGGACTGAGTAAAAAGGCAATGGGCCGACGATCTCTACAATATTTTATGGGCATACCGGATGACCTTTCAAATTCCCACCGGAGAGACCCCCTTCAACCTATCTTATGACACAGAGGCGGTCATCCTCCTTGAGGTCGGGCTACCCTCACCCCGAGTTGAAAGCTTTGATGCTACAACCAACTTGGAACAGCTCTAAAGAAACCTAGACTGACTTGCAGAAACAAGGGAGGCCACTCAGATTCGGATGGTGAGAAACCAGCGAAAAGCGGTGCAATGCTACAACTCCAAAGTCAAAGTTAAATCATTCAAGGTCGGCGACCTCGTCCTGAGGAAGGCTGTAGACTCCCGACCTTTGGAGCAAGAAAAACTCGTCCTGAACTGGGAAGGACCATACTGAGTCGTCCGAATCCAGCGGCCAGGAGCTTACAAGCTGGAATCTTTGGACGGTAATTTAGTCCCTCAAAGCTGGAATTCTGAAAATCTCAGAATATGCTATCAATGAAAAGAGCTTCCAAGAACTTCAAAAAGTTTTTGAAATTCCTCGACTGGCTCGGCATGCTTTAGCCACCTTCATGGCACGAGTCTACAACAGTAATATAATGACGTCCCGGGCCCGATCTCGGGACGCCCTGCAGGATCGACCTAGAACCGAAGAGGCCCCATCGACTGCAGGTACAAGCATGCCCCTGATCTGAGTGAGGGACGCTCTGTGGCATCAACGGAAAGCCATTGAAGAGCTCCTCCGACCATAGTAATCTACAAGCATACCCCTGATCTAAGTGGGGGGCGCCCTGCGGCGTCAATAAAGAGCCGTTGAAGAGCTTCCCCGATCGTAGTAATCTACAAGCATGCTCCTGATATGAGTGGGGGGCACCTTGCGGCATCAACGGAAAACTGTTAAAGAGCTTCTCCAACCACAGTAATCTACAAGTACGCCCCTGATCAGAGTGGGGAGCGCCCCAGGGCATCAACAGTGTTGCCCAAGGTGACAAGCCAAGAGGGGGGATGAATTGGTTTTTCTAAATTTTTCAATCCCTTAATTAAATCAATTGATGAGTGAGTGGTTTAGTTAATATTAATTGAGTGCATGTAGTGAAGCTAGAACAATACACAATACAAACGCACAAAAAGTATAGTGGTTCAGTGCTCTCCTAAGCACATACGTTCGCTCCCCAAGCATTCACTTGGAAATTCACTATAATTCCGCAAATTACAGTTGGATTGTTTTTCGGGCTCACAATCCAAAAACGTTTACACTTTGGTTTTGTCGGGGTCACCAAAAATCTATTTTGGTTTTGCGGGCTCACCAACAACCTACACCGTTGGTTTTACGGGCTCACCAAAAAACCTTACAAAGTAATTAAGAAGAAAGAATTCAAAACTTCAAGAAGAGCAAATATAACAATTTTACACTAAGAGAAGAGATGAGAAAATAGTTATCGCTTTGAGGATGCTCTTCTCTTCCTTGCCAAGTTTACTTAACTTCATAATGGTTTGGTGGAGCTGTTGAATGCACACTCAGATTGCTCAACCACCTCCTTTTGAGACTTAAATGAAGAACCTTGATGAAGGATGCTAGGGCTTGCTTTGACTTGAATGAACTATTGATTTCTTGGCAAAAAAATTTCTTCCTCTGATGAATAGTGTCACTTTAAATACTTTCCCACCTCTATTGGTCACTCTCCATTGGTTGGATTTGAAAAACTAGCCGTTACTAGCTGTTGGAAGGTCAAAAAGCACTTCTGCAGAACTAGCTGTTATGCCTTTGCCCGTGCTGGGGTCGACCTAAACTTTCCTAGGGTCGACTCAACTTACTGTTCATTAGACTTGGGGTCGACCCAACTCACTTTGGGGTCGATTCAAACTTCACTGGGGTCAACCCCTGTTACAATGGGGTCGGCCTTCTCAGGAACCACAGAACCTTGCATTTTCGACTGTTTTTATTGGGGTCGACTCAACCTTTCTTGGGGTGGACCCATGCTACAGTGGGGTCGACTCAAGCTCCATTAGGGTCAACCTTCTCAGGGATTTCAGAGACATGGTTTTTGAGCACATATCCTTGGGGTCGACTCATGTTCAGTTGGGGTCGGCTCAAGTGTTCCTGGGGTCGGCTCAAGAAAACTTAGGGTCGGCCCTCTCGGTAAATTCCAGAGAGTTATTTTCTTGAAGCTTGAAGCTGGGTCGACTCAAGGTTTTTTGGAATCGGCTCCTCTCCTGGGGTCGACTCAAAGATACATGGGGTCGACTCCACTTACTGTTCATCTGTGCCATTTTTGCAGGGGTGTGCTAGATGGTTCCAAGGTGTGCCAGGGTCGACTCCACTTAAACTAGGGTCGACTCAATCCACACTTTCCTGCATCTTAAGGTTAGACTAATTCATATAATCAATGAAATAAATTTCAAGCAATTTTGAGTGTATGCCACGATAGAGCTACATACCCTTAACAATGAAAATTACTGTTTTGACCTTAAGAGTATATTTCACTTGAAACTTTGCTGAATTAGAAATTTAGAATTAAGAGTTCTCTATCACTTTTTTACTACAAATTTTATCTTGTTGTTAATCATTGGAAGACGTCTTGATCTCATTCTCTCAGTATATCATGAATGTATCGAGGATGTCGTATTCATTAGTGATGTATAATGTTAAATTATTTTATTAATTTAATATTTCCTCAATATTTGTGTTGATCATCAAAATAATACTATCATCCTCAATCTCCCCCTTTTTGATGATTACAAAAGATTGAGCATGAGCAAATTGACACTTATATTAAATTAGGAATTTTGATTTAGAAAGAGCTTAAGTTGCTGAATTTCAGTTTTTTCAAATTTGAAAGTGAAAGCTCCCCCTCTTTCATCAAAATATTGTCAATTTTAACTTTTGATTTTCTCCCCCTTTTTTTTGTATTTTAATAAAGATGAAACTTCAAAAATTTGAGATAAAGCAAGAGTTTCAGGTTATGTATCGAGGCATGAGGAGTATGTGCCAAATGTAGAAATTTTGATTGAAAATTTGGATTTTCTTGTTTTGATATTTTCATTGTTACATATTGCTCCCCCTTAAGTGAATATTAACTCTTCCTATTTAATTTCCAAGCTTACTTCTCTCCCCTTATATCACAACTTCTCTCTTTTCTTACTTCTCCCCCTTTTTGTTATTATCAAAAGAATGTATAGCAATATATAAGCAGAAGCAATAAATGATAAGATCCAAATTCCATCGATCAAAAGGAGACATTGTAGTACACTGATGCCAAAAGTATAATGTTCATCAAATAAGGTGCAAAATACATCAACAAAGTAAAATACATATGAGCACTAGATAAATCCTAGGCACTAATTGTGATGTACTCCTATAGTGCTATCATCGAGCCTAGGGAAAATCTAAGGGCTGTCATCTAGTCCTCATCCTCCTAGCATAAGTGGCGAGGGGAGGTCTGGCCTGATGGGACTGAGTCTGTCGTGGACCTCTATGAGCTGGGTGACTCTGTGCCGAAATCTCTGACTCAGCTACTCGAGGCATATATGGACCCTGAGCCTCTCTCTCTAATGCTGTCACCTGGTCTCTGAGGCCTTTAATCTTAGCAGTCATACTGTCCATCCTACTCATCATGCCATCAGAGAGAGTCCTCACCTGAGCTAACACAAGCTCAGTCATCCTACTTCAGAATTCTTCTATGCATCCCGTAGGTGTGGATGACGAAGGTCCAGCCTCTGAAGGTGCTGTAGGATGATCCGTAGGTATCTCAGGCTCAGGGATAGAGTCTCCAATCTATGGTGCATCACCCTCCAGTGCATGTACCCCTACACCTCCACGCACCCACTGACCGTCTATCTTTTCATAACCCATGCATATTAGGAACCGTGCAGTGTAGGTGTCGGTAAATAGCAGATGCCTGGATATCTCTCCCTCTACGCATATATCATGCTGCTTGAATATCAGGGTATCATATTGTAGGGCAAGGAGACTCTCGATTTGCATATGGCCTCTCGCATCTACCTGATCCTCATAGCTGGAAGATTCAGGGGAATACCCTGAATGACATGCTCCATAATGGCCAAGTCATGCTCAGATACATGATCAAATCTTCCACTCTTCGGAAACAACATCCGACCTATGAAGTTGTGCAATAACCTCATCTCAGCTGATAGAGAGCTAGCTACTAAATTTTCTGAATAGTCAAAGTCATCTCTCTCAAAAATTATCTGTAGAGCCCTTAACTTGTTCTCCGAATTTTTCTGGTGTGGCTCCTTCGCATGGGAGATGAAGCAACTCACATAGGATTTTCTCTGAAATACGAATCCGTACTCCTTGGACCTCAGACACAAGCCCTCCCGGACCGACTTTTAGAAAGGTATAGAACTCATGAACTAAGCCCGGATAGGTCACTAAATCTAGGGAGCAAAGATACTCCCATCCTTGCCTTCGAATCCAACCATCCAACCGGAACCCTTCTTGATCCAAAAATTCGGAATGGATCCTTCTACCCGTGGTTACCGGTCTTCCCACAAATTTAGCAAGTTGAACTAAGGGGGAAGGAGGTGTAGGAGGCTCCGCACGTGTCTCACCTCGTGGAGAAACTATAGAAGACTTTCTAGGACACCCTTCTACAATGGTTGAACGAGAAACTCTTCCGGATCTCTTAGCAACGGCTCGTTTGGGTCCCATTTTTACCAAACCCTCACTTAGGTCTTGATCCAACAGCTTGGGGAAGCAATCTACTACTGTTTGGAGGTGATTGGAAGGGATTGGAAAGTGGAAAATAGGGTTTTAGAAAGAGGACAAAGGGAAGGAATGCCCTAAAATGGCTCACGGGTCCCCTTTAAAAATGGAGGTCCCGCCGTTGGGTTGACCCTAGATTTTTCTTGCATCAACTCAAGGAGGGGATGACTCCATTCTGGCTCGGGTCGGCCCCGGTTTAGATTTTTTTTTTAGAAATGTTGTCTAGTTTGATTCCATAATCCTCTAGTTGTTGGTTGAGCCATAGTACTTGAGCACAACAACTTTTGGAAGCTATGTATTTGGCCTTAGCCATTGACAATGCTACTGAATTCTGCTTGTTACTAAACCATGATACTAAGTTATTCCCTAAGAATTGACATATTCTACTAGTGCTATTCCTATCTAATTTGCATCCAGCAAAATCTGCGTCAGAATATATAAGTAAGTCTAGGAAAGTGTCTCTAGAGTACCTGTAATAACCTCAATTTTTTTTTATATATAAAAAAGGATAGAACATCCCTTTAAAATTGATATAAGGGGTAAAATTGGAAGGAATCAAAAGTTAATGGTATAACAGTAGATATGTTGAAGTGTTAGGGGCAAGATGGAAATTTTGATGTTTGATGTGACTTAATTAGAGGGTTTGGTGGTTGAGGCGTTGGATTTGAAACAAAGAGGAAGGGGAGTCTCGGGCGGTGGAATCAAAAGAGAGAAAAAAAAAGAGAAGAAGAAGAGAAGGAAAAGAGAGAAAAAGAAGAAGAAGAAGGAGAAAAAAGATAAGAAAAGTGTCGGTTTCCTTTCCCTTGGTGCAAGGACCCAATCCTCTAAAGAGAAAGGGATAAATACTCATTCCTACCTAGTATTCTAATGGATGTGGTCTAAAGAGGTTAGATAGGAGTATTAGAAGTGGTTAAAAGAGAGGAAATCAGAATTCGACAAGGTTTTCCCGAGACTGCGGAAAATTTGTATCGAAGTTCTGACTTTAGTGAATTGTTTCAGAGGTCAAACGTCATCCGATAGTAATGCATCTTACCTCTTTGAAATCTTCCATGTGTGTATAATGTTAGGTAAAAATTTCATAAAATTTGAAGTTTGGAAAGTGGATCAAACCCGGGATGAAGTAACCGGCTGTCGGTCCGGATTACTGTTCATCCGGGTGGGAAAATAAGGAATTTCATGCCATAATAGGGTATTAAGCCTAGATTAGGCTAAGGAAGACCTTGTACTCATGCAAGGAAGTCCCTAATATACATAAATGGTGATTTAATTAATATAAAAAAGAAGAAAAAAGAAAAGAAAAGATTTAGAGAAGAGGAAGTTGGACTTCAACAAAGTTTTTTCGAGACTGCGGAAAAACTGTGTCGAAATTCCAACTTCGGTGAATTATTTTGGGGGTCAATCGGTCTTCGATGATGATGTATCTTACTATTTTGGAAATCCCTATGAGTGTATAACTTTGGGTATAAATTTCATGAGAATTAGGGTTTGGTATGAGGTTCAAATCCGGGATGAAGTAACCAGAGGTCAGCCCAAGTTACTGTTCATCCGGATGAAGAAAGATGAAAAAGATGGTGTTGGGTTGACTCAAAGTAAGCCGGAGTCGACTCAGGGCTGGTGGGGTCGACTCTCTCAGGAAATTTCAGAGAATGGAGATTTTTGGCTCGGTGCTTGGGGTCGACTCAGGGTAAGCTGGGGTCGACCCAAGCGGGGGTCAACTCTCAAAGTTGGGGTCGACCCAAGATTTAGTAAAATTTTGGGTTAGAAGGGATTTGATCATTTCGCACACCTTGACCTTATAGCATTGGTCCAAGGTGTGTGTGGGATACTTTTGCAACATAATACATATAAGGGGAAGATTAATTGATAGGAAAAAGAGAAAAAGGAAAGGATTTAGAAAAGGGAGGAGTTGAATCAATTAAAGTTTCCTATATTTATGATTTGGCACGTAGATTATGATCCTTGATACAAGACTAAATATATTGTAAATGCATGTATCAGTTGGGCAAGAAGCTAGGGAACAAGAGGAGGAAGTCTCCTACTGCCTACTGTAGATTTTTGGTGGTGTATTAGGGCTGTGCTAGATTGACAGGTGAGTGGGAGTCATGTACTTTGCACCATGAGCATTCTTAATTTATTTTTATGAATGTCGCCAAGTGTGAATTGATTCCACTTGTGCATATTGATTGATATTGTAGTAGATTCCTCAATAATCTTGTTTCTCCATGCTTGATTATTTTGTATATGCATTTGAGGAAACATTGAGAGGAATTACAAGGGGTAGATGAGTAGGATGGGTCCCTTCTGTGTGCACATAGTAGCCTTCTGGGTGGGCGGAGCCTAGTCCCTTCCTAGGGCGGGACACGTCCCTAGGCGTAGGATCGGTCAGTCCTGCGACTTATATATCTGCTTAACGTCGGACATAGTAAGACTCCGCGAGGTACAGTATGGCTTTTCGTGGATGTAGCATTCCCGTAAGGTACCGATAGTATTCAGATACAAGCCAGCATTTACATTATCAGTATGATGTTTTATCCTGCATATGCATGTGACAGTAGGGAGTTGTTGTGGTTCGTTTGGGATGTAAAACCTGTTAGATATATGCCCTAGAAGCCAATAAGGTTGACACATTATTAATTCTGGGACATACTTTTATACTTGATTATTTATTATTGAATAAATAAAAGGCATCTTTTTCATTCATATTATTTATGTGTCTATGAATCGTCCAAAAAATTAATAAGATGATGATGCATATTCTCAAGAGTTGAGAATTTGAGCCATG
>JAOXJJ010000805.1:6737-21108 GCA_025769935.1 Phoenix roebelenii
TCTTCAAATTAATTTCTTCTGATTTTAGTTTCAGTTTTATGAATCTTAATCAACCTTCCTCAGATCCTAATCTCCCCCTTCTAATGAATTCAAAAATCTTCTGGATTTGGATCCAGAAAAATTTTTGAATTCTATGATTTGAGGTGCGTTCATGCGATGAACGACATCCCGTTCGATTTCCGCTGAAAACGTCGCATCGAACGGGGCGTAACACAGCAATTGAGCCATACCCATTATAGGCCAAGTTCGGGCCCTGTCCACCTTGTTGGGCACTGTTCGTCCATGTGCACTAAGCATGTTCATTGTGGACCAGGTTCGGGCCTATTGGACCATGCCTTTGGGGGCTGAGTTCGGGCTGATTGGTCTGTGCCTATTGTGTGCCGAGTTCGGATCTTGTTGGGTCGTGCCCATTATGGGCCGAGTTCGGGCCCTATTGGGCCGTGCGTATTGTGGGCTGATTTCGGGCCCTGTTGAGCCGTACCCATTATGGCCAAATTTGAGCTATATTGGGCCGTGCCCATTATGGGCCAAATTTGGGCCGTATTCACCTTGGACCTGTTCATCCATTGTAAGGCTATGCCCAATAGTATTTTGGCTTTGTTTGGATTCGAAATTAACAAAAAAAATTAATTAAGATATTTAAACTAGTGAACCTAATCCTATCTGAATTAGGATTTAAAGCGAGAAGAGGTAAGTAACCTAATACTTCAAAGTGTGTTTCAAAATTATTTGCTAAAATAATTATTAGTTGATTAAATTTTGATATATATTTTGTACTTTGTTAATCAGATCAGATATGTAAATAATCATTTTGTATTTATATTATATATTATGGAATCTGAAAAATGTGACTAGATAAATTATAAAAAATCTATTTTGTGTACATATATGTATTCTCAGAATGGTAATGATCTATTCTGGCCTTGCCAATGGAGATTATTCGTTGGCCCTATCGACTTATATATGCGGAAAACTGATTTTGATACCACGCCACCGGTGATAAGAATAGTGGATTTGGACGTCGTTGCTACTGATGGTTAATAATAGTGGATTTGAACACTATTGCCACTGATGGTTAATAATAGTGCATTTGACACTTTTTGCAACCTATGCCACTGGGTTATGTGGCCATAGCCTATTGATTTTGGAATTCTGATATCATAGTTTTTATAAAAATGATAATAACTTTTGAAAAAAAAATATTTTACTTGTGATTTATTTCTTAGTCATTATTTTGCATTTTGATTAAATATCTGGCTTGTTTACTGAGCTAGTATGGCTCATTATCATATTTTTCTAATTTTAGATCCAGATGCAGAGACGCCTAATCGCTTGGGACTTGGAGAGTCGCTAGATTTTGAAGATTCTTCAGTTATTGGCATTTTAGATAGACTAGTTATTGTATTTGATTTATGTTAATATATGGTATTTTGAAATTTTGGAAGATTGCTTTGAATAAATTATTGATTAAAAATATCAAGAATTTGTTATTTCTTTGATATGATCCACAGCCTTGCAAGCCTGTACGGTCCACAGTGCAGGCATGCTGCATCCGTCGCTCCGGGCTCGGGGCGTGATAGCTACTATCATCACTATTGTCACCTTCACTACATTAGAGTGATAATCGGATCAGGTCGAATCATATACAAGTTAAATCAGATGCAGATGGAGTTAGAAAATGTTAAATTTGAAACTAACTCGCATATTAAATAGGTCAAATTTTCAAAATTAAATATGATATGTTTAATAAAAAAGTAACCCAACCTGGTCTCTTAATTTGTTTAATAAACATGTAATCTGCTCAACTTTTTAACCCATTAACCTATATAAAATATTGTTAACATGTTTAGTAAATAGGTAACCTGCTTAAACTACTTAACTCGATCCGACCCGACTATTAAATTGGTTAAATGGGTCAAGAGGTTGAACCTAAATCTGATTTGATTATTAAATAGTTTAAATAGGTCAACCTATTTACAATCCAAACATGTTTAGCCTAAATCCAAATCTGCTTATTGTAAGTCGAACATAGATTAGATTAATTAATTAGGTTATATTTTGTCTATCCTAAAACTATATTATCTTCACTACCCTTGCCACCTACGCAATATTACTAATAGCCAGATTATCAACACTACGTCGCCTCCACTATCTCTATTACTTGTGGTATTGCTTCTGCCCACCATTACCGTATTTATTTTAAAAGTAACCGTCTTTACAAAATATATTTATTTTTAAAAAAAATAAAATAAAAAAAAGAGTCGAGAAAGAATTTTATTTTTGAAAACAAGGCCTAACATATTGCCTAATTTGCATCAAATTTTTACGGCATGCTGATAAAAATAATTGCGCACTTTGTATTGCATGTACTATCTTAATTTATAAATTAGGCAATCGGGTCAAGAAAAAAGGACAGGGCATCTTCTGACTGTGAGAGGAGAACAAAAACATGTTTAGCTTCCTTCGTCTTTTGTTTGATGTCCGGCATGCTTCCGTCGTCTTACACGTCGCTTCAGGACTCTTCATGTAGTCATGTTCCCCCTTGGAGCAAGTAACCGTTGGACTTCAACATCTGCCGTGACGCAGCGGTAAAGCTGTTCGACGAGGTAGGTTAGAGAGAGAAATACATCAAGGGAGAGAGAGAAAGTAAAGAAAAAAAAAGTGTAATAGAAAAACAGGAATTCGGACCGATTCATCTGCTCCCTCCGTTCTATATAGGCCAGGCTCCCAATATCTCATCTCGTGCAAACTGAGGTATCTCTGTTGATAATGTCAATATATGGGAGAGAGAGTAGAAGCTTCCGCGTCGGACAAGCCAACAACCGCCGACACGCCCACCTTTCTCTTTCCCATATAACTCCACCACCCCCTCCACTGCTGTATCCCCGCCCCATAGAGATTGCCACCTCCATCTTTTATTCTCTTGGGCTCCTCCGCTCCTCAGCTTCTTAATTGGATTCCCCTGCTTCCAAGCCCAAGAAGAAGAAGAAGAAAGAAGGGCATCTTTGGTCTCAGTTTCTATCAAGGCCTAAGCTTGTCTTTGGCTTATAATCCCAATCCAAATGGTTCTTCCCATGAGGCCAGCCATACTTCTTCTCTGTCTCCTCCCTTCTTTTATTCTACCTTGTTTCGCCCAGAACTGCCTCGGCGACACCTTCTCCAACAACAGGCTCTACACCCGCTGCAGCTCCCTCGGCCGCCTCAACGCCACCCTCTACTAGACCTACCACCCTTCCAACGGCACCGCCGATATCGCCTACAGGGCGCAGCAGCAATCCTCGGGGTTCGTCGCCTGGGCCATCAACCCCTCCAGCTCCGGCATGATCGGCGCCAACGCCCTCCTCGCCTTCCACGACTCCGCCGGGACAGTCACCGCGATCACCTATCTGTTCTCCAACTTCACTCCTTCGGTGCGGGACAGCAACCTCACCTTCAGGGTTTACAGCCGGGAGGCCGAGTACTCCAGCGGCAAGTACACCATCTACGCGACGGTGGAGCTGCCCGGCAACCGCACGACGTTGGACACCGTGTGGCAGGCCGGGCAGGTCAGTGGAGGGGTGCCCGTCAGCCACGCATTAAGCGGCGATAACGTCGACTCGATAGCAACGACCAATTTTCTGTCGGGGGTGTTGGAATAACTTCTAAGGATCACATGTTACTCATAATAGTTTTTTTCTTTATTAGCATAATCTTGGTAGAGTAATTTTAGAAATTCTGTATCTCCTATAATATTTTCTATTATTAGTGAGATTCTATATCAGCCCATATTATTTTTCTATTTATTCCCATGATATAATTTCTTTGTGCAAATCAACTTTTGGTCCGACATATAGTATTTGTTGCAAAGAGCAAAGTAGAGCACCATGTATGAGTTATGCCCATAGACATGAATGCTAGATGAATAAAGATTCATAAAGCAACACTCAAACAGTTGGGACAGGTTTTCATGGTTGCGATGGCTGTGATAATGATAATCAAAAGTAGCAAACAATATTATTAAAATTAACGATTTAAGAATGATTAATGCTAAGATGATATCTTGGACTATCCTGCCCATGTTATAGAATGATGTATTGTGCACTTGCCTCGAGATGCATGAAGAGGATAAAGATAACAAATGTATACCCATTTAACCCTATATATGAACAGGCCTTGTAAAATTTATATTCAGTTAGTTGTTCATCTAAAAGATCAACAAATGTGAGGTGTAAACCTTCTAGGGTGATGGTGAATCCATAGCTTAGGCAAACTTGGAAAGAGAGGATACCTTGAGAAGCCTTGGACTTTCTGGTAGGGATGGACATCTTGTTCTAGAAGCAGGACTTTAACAATGGGGCAAGATTGTATGCTTGTACATTGTGCTAGCTCATGGGCACATAATGACTTGCACAATGCAACAAAGCTGAAACCAATATTCCAAACTCGAAATTTTAAAAAAAAGTGATTTATTTTTTCAATTGAGATGTATTGCATGTTCCAAATAATAATTTAAGAAAAAATGCCATGTGTTGCTGGTTGCTAGAAAGTTTCTCTTGATGATGTGGCATGGACTTGGCGTTCGTGATTCAACCAATCCCAAAACTCACGTACACTAGTCCCCTGGTAACAGGTGAGAATGATAAACTTCTTGTATGACTAAGCCAATGCCCCATAACATCACTCAATCGAAATAATGATCAACCTTTACATAATTTGTATATTTGAAAAGAACCAATTATGCGTGCATAGAACAATCTATTTTGAGTCAAAGTATAACATTGAATGGGCTTAAGAGCAACATGACTCTTTTCTCTTGAAAGCCGAAAGGAACTGTTGGGGGAATATAAGTCACCCCAAAGCACGTGAGCACACCGCCGGCACGTGATCAGAGGTGCCCGACCTCGAGGCGCCCAATCTCGGAGACGTCCGACCTCGAAACGCCCGACCAGGCATCCGACCTCGAAACGCCCGACCTGGCACCTGGCCGAGCACCCGACTTCAGGGCCCTTGACCTGGCAACCGACCTCGACGATCCCCGATCTCGGGAACCCGACCTCGCCACCTTCCTGCCGCAGTTACATCCTTCTGCAGCCTGACCAGGGACCATGCCCTGCCACCGCCGTCCGCAATTAATGCGTATGGCTCCGGCAGACCCCCGGCTTACTCAACCATTAATGCGCATGGCTCCAGCGGACCTCCGGCTTACTCAACAATTAATGGGCATGGCTCCTATTATCTACAGATCTCGAGTTCTCCACGGCAAATCAGCTCGGCTGCGTCCGATCAGCCGTGATAGCTTCCTGACTCCAGCATGATCTCCCATGGCAAGACATTAATTCACACGATCGTGCACTAATTTACTCGACATGCTCAATCATACGACGACTTCGCCCCATCACATCACAGGTAATTCAGTACCTCTCTATAAAAGAAAAACCCCCCCATTTTAGAAGGGACTAAACTCTGAAATTTTGGACATTGGTTTCTCCACATTATCTCTCCGCTAATACACTTGCCCCCTCTGACTTAGGCGTCGGAGGGCCGGCGCCGGAAACCCCGGCCACCGGCTTTTTGCAGGTTCCACGAAGGACGCCGCCCGCCGACGGATCGCCGCCCACCAGTTCTCGCTGGAGCTCCTCCTTCTCAGCAAATCGTTCGCCCCCGGGTCCAATTTCCAGCAACAGTTGGCGCTAGAGTAAGGGACCGAGTCGCGACCAAGAAGTTGAGAAGCAAGGGAGCCTCTAATGCCTCCCGGCGTCTCCCACTAAGTCCTGAACACTCCGTCCAGAATTCGCCACCTCCGGCTGATCCAGCTCTACAAGTTTAGCCGGAACAATTCGACATCCTAGTGCAGCAGGTCCAAGCCTTAGTCGCAGCCGTCTAAGGTTTGCAGCGTGAGGGAGCCCCACCTGCGCTGCTTCTAGAGGCCCAGGTCCAGCCGGTGCCCCTTCCGAACGGACCAGTGCCCAGGGCCAAAACCTCCATGACTTCTCAAAGGCCAACAACGAGGAGCGATGCTGCTGCCAGGGTTCAGCCCGAGCGTCCTCCCGGAGGAAACCCCTAGTGAGGGGCCTGGGTAATGGGCCGCAGTTATCGGAAGCTGAGTCGGTCCTGGGGCAACTTGCGCCAGAGCAAACCACCGTGGCGGACCTTCAGAGCGGAGAACTCGACAAGAAGGTCGAAAAGCTTAAGCGCCAGATTGAGGCGCTCCACAGTAAGAAGGCAAGATGCGAGGGCGACTTCGAATTTACCACTAAGTCCCCATTTTTTCATCAAATCGAGGATGAGCTGGTCCCATCGAGGTTTAAAATGCCCCAGGTGGAGCACTATAACGGCACGACCGACCCCCTCGACCACTTGGAGAGTTACCGAGCCCTCGTGGCATTGCAGGGGTCATCGGAGGCCATGCTCTGCAAGGCCTTTCCGGCAACACTCCGGGGAGCGGCTTGGCTCTGGTTCTCTAGGCTGAAGCCCAGTACTGTGTCTTCCTTTGAGCAGCTCGGCAAGCAGTTTGCTACTAACTTCGCTGCTAGCCAACGTCAGCGGTGGACCTCGGACTCTCTCCTCAACATCAAACAAAGGGAGGGAGAGTCCCTCAAAGACTATTTGGATCGTTTCACCGCCGCAACTTGGGAGGTCCGCGAGCTCGACCAGTCAATAGCCATGTCGGCACTCAAGACTGGAGCTCGGTCCTACATGTTTCTCTTCTCTATCGAGAAGAGTTTTTCCGCTGATTTTACCGAGATGCTGGTCCGAGCACGGAAGTACGTGAAGGCCGAAGAGGCCATTGCTTCCAGGCGAGGTGCGACCAAGCAGACCTCCAAGAAGCAGAAGAGACGCCGCGAGGAGTGCGGTCATCCTAAAAGCCCGTCTCCTTGCCGAAACAAAAATCTATCGTGGCTAAGGAGTCCACCCCGGCAGCAAAAGCAGCGCAGACCAAGGTCCCCGCCCCGACCAAGATCTCCAGCATGGCCACGAGTACCCTCGGGAAGGTATGAGAATTACACTCCGCTCAACGCTCCCCGGGCAGAGATCCTGATGGAGATTGAGGGCCGAGATTATTTTCGGCCTCCACCCTCGATGCGGGATTTTGGAGCTTACCGCAATCCTAGGAAGTACTGCCGCTTCCACCGAGATCACATCCACGATACAAAGAATTCCTTCCAGCTCCTGGACGAGATCGAGGTGCTCATCCGTCGTGGAGTACTCAACTGGTTTGTGCGGAACCGGCATGAGGAAAGAAGGCCAGCAGAAAACGCCGCGCAGCCCGAAGATCCAAATGTCAACAGGCCCATTGCCGACACCATCAACACCATTAGAGGTGGAACCTCGGTCGGAAGGCCAGCCAAGAAAAGGGTTCCCCCAAAGCGCCCGCGCACCTCTGAAGCCATATCGTTCTCGGACGAGGACTTGGAAGGAGTTGAGACTCCTCATGATGACGCTGTGGTCATCTCCATGATTGTAAACAAGTTTAATGTAAAGCGCATTTTAGTAGATAATGAAAGTTCGGCGAATGTTTTGTACTATGACGACTATCAAAAAATGGGGATGACAGAAAGCCAACTCTGAGAATGAATGCTCCCCTAGTTGGATTTACTGGAGATTCGATCCCGATTGAGGGCGAGATCGGCCTCCTAGTCACGATCGGGCTCGCCCCTCGAGAAAGTATCGTAAGGATGGATTTTCTCGTGGTTCGTCTGCCCTCGGCCTACAACGCCATCCTTGGACGACCAGGGCTCAACGCCCTTCAAGCCGTGGTCTCAACCTGTCACCTGCTTATGCGGTTCCCCACCAACCAAGGAGTAGGCGAAGTTCATGAGGACCAGTCGGTAGCAAAGCGGTGCTACATGGCAACCCACAAAGCAAGGCAATCGGCCAAAGCACTGAACCAAGAGGAGCGACCGGTCGGGGCGTCAACTACGACAACAGATCAGGCACTCTCCATTGAATCTTTGGAAGCACGGCATGGCCTACGAAAGGAACGGGTAGAGCCTGGTGAGCTTCTTACCCGAATTTTCTTACAAGAAGATTGCCCTGAGCTAACCGTGCAGGTCGACTCCGGCCTGGACGCCCGTGAAAGAGGGAGCCTGATCGAGCTCCTGCGGGTCAACATGGACGTCTTCGCCTGGTTGCCTTCCGACATGCCGGGGATAGATCCTGAGATCATGGTTCACCGACTTCAGGTGAAACCGACCTGTAGCCCCGTGCGGCAGAAGAAGCGGAGTTCTGGCCCATAGCGACAGCGGGCGACGGCCGAGGAGGTGGACTCTCGAGGCCGGCTTCATCCGAGAGGTCTCCTATCCAGATTGGCTCGCCAATGTTGTCCTCGTCAAGAAAGTCAACGAAAAGTGGCGCATGTGTGTGGACTACACCGACTTGAATAGAGCCTGTCCAAAGGACAGCTTCCCACTTTCCAATATCGACCAGCTCATGGACTCCACCTCGGGGCACCAGCTGCTGACATTCATGGATGCCTTCTCGGGATATAACCAAATCCGGATGGCGCCAGAAGACGAGGAGAAGACGGCCTTCATCACCGACAGAGGCACTCACTGCTATAAAGTGATGCCTTTTGGCCTGAAAAATGCTGGAGCAACATACCAAAAGCTGGTCAGCCGGATCTTCCAGAGCCAGATAGGCCGAAACATGGAGGTCTATGTCGACGACATGCTGGTGAAGAGCCGAGCAGCAGAGGACCACGTGGCCGATCTCAATGAGACTTTCTCCACCCTCAGAAAATATCGGATTAAGCTCAACCCTGCTAAATGTGCGTTCGGAGTCACCTCGAAAAAATTTCTTGGCTTCATAGTCATCCAGCACGGAATCGAAGCGAATCCCGAGAAGATCCGAGCACTGCAAGAGATGGCGCCGCCAAGGACGGTCAAGGAGGTGCAGCGGCTCACTGGCCAGGTTGCAGCCCTAGGAAGATTCGATTCCAGGTCCGCCGAGAGATGCCTCCCCTTCTTCGCAGTCCTCAAGCGGCCGAAGAATTTCTTGTGGACGGAGGAATGCCAGCAAGCCTTCGAGGAACTCAGGCGTCTCCTCGCTTCCCCTCCACTTCTTACAAAACCCCAACAGGGCGAGCTCCTCTATTTGTACCGGGCCATCTTTCCAGTTGTGGTAAGCTTGGTTCTGGTCCAAGAAGAGGATAAGCTGCAAAGACCAGTGTACTATACCAGTCGGGTCCTGAGAGATGCTGAAACTCGATACTCTAAATTGGAGAAAACCATCTTCACCTTGATCATCTCGGCTCGGAGGCTTCGGCCCTATTTCGAAGCCCACACAGTGGCCATACTGACCGACCAACCTATGAAGCAAATTCTTCAATCGTTAGATCGTGCCGAAAATATCACCAAGTGGACGGTTGAGCTCAAAGAGTTCGACCTCGAATACCGTCCGAGGCCAGCAATCAAAGCCCAGGCACTTGCCGACTTCATTGTGGAGTGCACGATGCTAGACGATCCTGAGCTTGCAACCATATCAGCGGAGGAGACCCCGAGGCAATTATGGACCCTACATGTGGATGACTCCTCATCCTCGAGGGTAGTGGAGCAGGACTCATCCTTACCAACCCAGATGGAGTAGTTGTAGAACAAGCTTTGCGCTTCGAGTTTTCCGCCTCCAACAATGTAACGGAATACGAAGCACTCATTGCTGGGCTCAAACTGGCAAAGGAGCTGAAGGTGAAGGACCTAAAGGTTTTTAGTGACTTCCAACTGGTTGTGAGCCAGATCTTGTGAGACTTTGAGGCCAAAGAACCCATGATGCAGAAATATCTCCAGAAGGTGTGAGATCTCACTTCCACTCTGAGCTCCTTCAACATTCAGCATATTTTCAGGATAGAGAACCTGGGAGCAGACCAACTGTCGAAGCTAGCGACTTCCCGCATGAGTGAGCTCCCGAAGACGACGGTGCTTGAATACCTTCAGATGTCCAGCACCGAGGAGCCCGAACCAGCCCTCTGCCTTGAGATGGAACTAAGCTGGATGGACGAGCTCATCAGCTATTTGAAAAGTGAAGTTCTGCCCAACGATGAGCTCGAGGCTCGCCGAATCAAGCGTCTGGCCTTCCGATATGTATTGTATGAAGGTAAGCTCTACCGGAGATCCTTCACCTCTCCTCTCCTCAGGTCTCTCCGCCTGTCAGAGGCGGACTATGCTATGCGAGAGGTTCATGAAAGAATTTGCGAAAACCATTTGGGAGGCCGAGCACTGGCCCACAAGATCCTCCGCTAGGAATACTACTGGCCCACACTTCAGAAGGATGCAACGGACTATGTCCGAATGTACGCTCGGTGCCAGCGGAATGCCAACATCCAGCACCAACCTTCGGCCCCGCTGACCTCGATCGGCGCCCCTGGCCATTCGCCCAGTGGAGAATAGACATCCTGGGGCCATTTTCCCTAGCGACCGGGCAGAGAAAATTTTTAGTCGTCTTCATCGACTATTTCACTAAGTGGATCGAAGTCGAACCAGTGGTCCGGATCACCAAGCAGAAGATGCGGAACTTCATTTGGAAGTCGATAATCTGTAGATTTGGACTCCCCCGCATCCTCATATCTGACAATGGCCGCCAATTCGACAATGTTCATTTTAGAGAATTCTGCTTCGAACTCGGCATCGACCACCGCTTCACCTCGGTCGCTCATCTACAGACAAATGGAGAAACCGAGGTAATGAATCTCACCATCTTGCAAGGACTCATGGCCAGGCTCGACCGATCCAAGGGGCAGCGGGTCGAGGACTTATATAACATTCTCTAGGCCTACCGAACTACATTTCGACTATCCACTGGTGAAACCCCCTTCAACCTAGCATATGGGACAGAGGTTGTCATCCCTTTGGAGATCGGCCTCCCCTCCCCGAGGGTGGAGCATTACGATGCCGACTCCAACTCTTCTCAGCTCAGGAACAACTTGGACCTCGTCGAAGAGACAAGAAAAACCGCTCGAGTCCGTATGGCGAGATACCAGCAAAAGACAGCCTGATACTACAACTCCAAAGTCAAGGCCAAGCTTTTCAAAGTGGGGGATCTCGTCCTTAGAAAAGCTGAAGCTTCTCAGCCAACCGAGTAAGGGAAGCTAGCCCCAAATTGGGAAAGATCTTACCGAATTGCACGAGTCCAGCGATCCGGAGCATACAAGCCGGAATCCCTTGAAGGGACCCTCATCCCACAAAGCTGGAATTTTGAAAATCTTCGGATGTATTACCAGTGAAACCCTAAGGGGTCCTTGGTGATCGAAAACACGAGTCCCGTCTTCTTCTTATGATAATTTATCTACAGTTCCCCCTTAGTCATGTTATGCTTCTTCTGATATCAGAGTATTTGTGATACTCAAAACATCCGACTCAGCTCAGATACCCAACTCAGCTCAGATGCCCGACCAAGCTCGGATGCCCGACCAAGTTCGGATGCCCCAGCCAAGCCTAGAATGCTTTGCCACATTGATATCGAGCTCGATCTCAATCTCCCTCAAAGACCCCGACTAAGTTCGGGATGCACCGAGTGTCGATAGTGCGTTTCCAAACCCCTCAACTTTAGGAAGCGTCGCAGGTCGATACTGCGTTTCCAGACCCCTCGACCTTGCGCACGATTCCTCAACTAAGATCGGGATGCCTCGAGTGTCGATAATGCGTTTCCAAACCCCTCGACCTCGGAAAGTGTCGCAGGTCGATAGTGTATTTCCAGACCCCTCGATCTTGCGCAGATTCCTCGACTAAGGTCAGGATGCCCCAAGTGTCGATAGTGCGTTCTCAGACCCCTCGACCTCGGAAACTATCGCAGGTCGATAGTGCATTTTCAGACCCCTCGATCTTGCGCACGATTTCTCGACTAAGGTCGGAATGCCTCGAGTGTCGATAGTGCGTTCTCAGACCCCTCGACCTCGGAAAGCATTGTAGGTCGATAGTGAGTTCACAGACCCCTCGACCTTGCGCACGATTCCTCGACTAAGGTCGGGATGCCCGAGTGTCGACAGTGCATCCCCGGACCCCTCGATCTTGGGAAGCGTCGTAGGTCGATAGTGCATTCCCAGATCCCTCGACCTTACCACGATTCCTCGACTAAGATCGAGATGCCCCGACAAGCCGACAGTGAGCCCAGGCTCCCTCAACCTCGGAAAGACGGGATAGCATCTACGCAGTCCTCCGTAGCGCCCAACGACGACATCGGAACAACACCTACACAGATCTCCGACGACAGCAATGTCTCCTAATGTGCTGGTGTCCCCGAAGCGGATCCCAGGCCAAAGAGCGCCCCCGAAAGTTGACCAGGGAGCAAAGTTGCTCACCTTGGCATAGGGCGCCCAACTCCAACGATGCGAGAGGTACATTCCACTCAGGACCTCCTCTATTGCATTTATTTACTTATGTTGCTGGCAAAGTCCTAATCAAGCTCGAGACTTCCCCCGACTGAGGTCGGGATGTTTCCTCGAGCCAACTATAAGCCCAAGTCTCCTCGGCCCGAAGCATGCTCTCCTCATCGTTAATCGGCAATGACGACCTCGACCCTTGATACTCCGGTCGAGTTCGGAGGTGCCGAGGCACCCACCATAAATTTATATTCTACTTGTCGGCACCTTGGCCAAGCCCGAGAACGACCGCCGTGAAGGTCTCAATGGCAACTTGATTTGGGTCTGCGATCTCCTCGGAGGCTGATCCCAAAAACTTTTTATAAGCCTATATCCGGAAAGCCAAGCTCGAAAACTTGGCCAAACATTCCGAAAAATAAATCTAAAGGCCCAACGAAACCCCTTCAGGGTCCGAGGTCCGGGGTTCGAGGTCCGAGCTCGATGCTCCAGTAATTTGAGAGTCGAGCCCGAGGGCTTAGCAAGACTCGAATTCGAGCTCGAAGACTTAGTGGATTTTTCTAAAATCTAAATTTGGAGCCTTCCCTAGCGAACACGGTCAAGACCTAAGTCTACGGAATCTAAGACTATGAACTTGGTCGCGTTCGAAGACTTGGAGAAACTCGCTGAGGAGAATCGAACTTGATGAACGAGGCTGGAACTTAAGTCTATGGAACTTAAGTCTGCGAACCTAGCCGAGCTCAAAGACTTAGTAAATTTTCCTAAGCTCTAAGTCCAGTGCCCAAATGTCATCCTTGTTGAACCTAAGCTTGATAGCTTAGCAAACGTGATCCGAGCCTAAGTCTATGGGCTTAGCCGAGCTCGAACACTTAGAGGGATTCGCTGGAAAGAGTTCAACTTGAACGATCAAAGTAAAAGTCTACTCGTTACACAAAAGGGGAAAAGCGATAGCATATTTGTCAAAAGAAATTTTTCATTAATAAAAGCCCGAAGGCTGAAGTACAAAATTAGAAGTCGGCCCTGCAACAAGTTTGGAGGCCGACCTCGCTTACAACAAAAGGAAAAACAAAAGGAAGAGATAACAAGTTTTAGGAGGTTGCGGCTTCATCGGCACCAGGATCATCCACGATGATCACTTGAGGGTCCTCGGAAAGAACAGACTCGGGACCTTCCGCGGTGGGCGCAGGTGCAGCTTCACCGGCGACCTCGGGAATTTCCCCAGCAGGAGTTGCTCGAGCCGCTTGATCGGCCTCAGCGGCCTCGGTCTCGATGACCTCGACCTTGGCCTCGGCCTCCTCCTCCTCCTCCTCTTCGAGCGGCGAGGGCAGGTCGAACTCGCTTTCCTCGTCGACCCCCGACCTTGGCCGGATCCTGAAAAGATCGAGCTGGGGGCAGAACCATGCCATCTGCTGAAAGTGGATCCTAGGTTCTACGGTATTAAGCATGCTGAATTTTTTTTAAAAAAAACCACGGCTCAACCTAATCGGGTTGCCTACATACCCCTTCATAAGGGGGATCAAGCCATACGTAGTTCTTTTTAAGTTTTAAAAACACAACGGAAAAACTGAATCAAATAATTTAATTCATGCATGCTTACAAGATCAAATCTTGAAATCAGCACCATAAGAACATATAGGATTATGCCGGAATAGTTTAAACAATTATGCTAAAATTTGCATGCATGATTAACTATCAGATATGAAAGGTAAACACTCTATTCCAATTAATCTCGGAATATTCATCGAATGGATTCTAGAGATAACTCCGTGAGGAGCCCCAAAGGAGGGTAAAACCTCGGGGAATCAGACCAAGACCCTGACTCCAAAATCAAATATTGATGTAGAATTAATACCATTTATGATAGAAGAAACTTGTGGATCAAATTCTTGACTTCACAGCCACGCACCCGAATGGCCTCTATGAGATGTACACGCAAAGCTCTAGGTAGATCGTCTTCCGCGGGAGTGTTAGCTAGCGTAGAAACGTTGCAATGGCTGAAGCTGTCTCTTTCTAAACACTCAACCTTTGATTGTTCTTCAAGGATATGGAGGATGGATGTGAGAAAGAAGGAGAAGAAGGGATGGA
>JAOXJJ010000805.1:44313-89212 GCA_025769935.1 Phoenix roebelenii
GGGGGGGGGGGGTGAATGGTTAATGGAATTGGGAATCACATAAGAGAGAATGGATGGCTAAGGTATAAAATGCATGCTATCTGATTAAAATATCTTTTTCTTTTCTCCTTTTTGAGAAAAATCTTTACTCATAGAATTTGTTGCTTTCAATCTTTTTATGTTCAAAACAATTATTTTCATGCATGTTCCTTCCAATAATTAAACAAGGTCTGGATGGGTCTATTAATAAAAGAAGTAATTATATATATAGTTGAAGAGAGCAGGATCAAGCAAACAATTTTTTGTGAGGAAGAGGAGGGATGCCACTTCTAAAAGAAGTTTACATAGTAGATAGGCCATGAGAGGGAAAATTTGATAAATTTGAACAAGGAAATGATCTCACTCTTTCTCTATTTGCACTAATTTAAATTAATTTCCAGAATATATTAGGGAGGAGCTAGAATTTAATGGAAATTGAGAGGATCCATAGTTCATAGAGAGAAATCTTTCTTTTTTGGGGTTTTTGCATACATATCCTCCTACATATTAAAATTTGCATAAATACGCCCATAAAATTGACTTTTGCATGTATACCCTTATAAAATACTTGTTTTGCATATATATCATTTTTTTCCTTATATATGTGCCCACACTATCTAACGCTGTCAAAAAATTAGCAGTTTAAAATTAAAAATGACTAAAAAATCCTTAGTAGGCAAAATATGCAAAAAGAAACATTTATATAGATATATATACAAATAATACTTTGCGGGAGTAATCATGCAATTTCACATCTTTAGGAGGGTTTACACAACATTCTAATTTCATTTTTTTTATTTCAGCCTGTTTTACACTCAAATTTATCTAGTGCCTATTCTTCAATATTTTCCATAAAAATATTGCTTAAAAATATCATAAATCTCTCACAACACTTTTCTTTAAATAATTCATAAAGCTAATGGTAGAACCTAACCATCTTCATGTAGAAAAAGATATAATGAATAGTTGTCTATGGTCAAGAATAGAGTCAAGAGAATGGTTTTGATTCTGGACAAAGTGAAAGAGAGGGTCAAGAGAATGAAAAATTTCTCAAAAGAGATAGAGATATTAGTTTCTAATGAAACCTATTAACCTATTATTCATTTCAGAAATAAAAAAAATACTTTCATAATTTTATTTAATTTTTAATTTAAATAAATATAATTTTGGCTAATTACATTAGCTGAATCGCTATGTCAAAAATATTCATACAAAAATAGTGTTTTATGAAGGCATGCACGTAAATATTAATTTGGAGGCCATTCTTGCAAATTCTAATATTTAGAAGGGGATCTATGCAAGAATTCAAGATTTTTTTTGCGTGTATACCCTTTTAAATATATGAAATTGCATGAATACCCTCCAAAATTGCTATTTGCATATATACCCTTATAAACGTTTCTTTTTTCATATTTACCCGCTTAGGATATTTTTGTCATTTTAATTTTAAACTACTAATTTTTTAATGGCATTAGATGCCATGAGAAGATATGCAAAAAAAAAAAAAAGAAAAAAAAAGAGATACAAAACAAATGTTTGATGAGGATATATATAGAAATATCAATTTTAGAAGGGTATTCATGCAAAATCCAATATTTAGGAGGGTACGTACGCAAAAAAATCACTAAGCAAAAATATTGAGCAACAAGTCAAAGAAGGTTGCGAGAATCTTTATGCTGAAAGCGAAAATCCACTGAGCAAAAATGCCAACGTTCATGTTGAAAATCTGCTTGCATCATACAGATGGGAATGGTGAGAGGAGCTTTGAAGACACAGAAGATCTCATTGTTTCTGGTATCTCCAGACTCACCAATGCTCAAGGCATTTCGAGAGATTGGTCTTCAAATTCTTAAATTCTACAATGCCTCTGAAATATCCATAAAAAATGTTGGAGGTGCAAAAAAGATCTTAAAGAGAGAAAACCCTTGGACTAAGCAAACTGGAAGCATTCAGATGTAGTTAATGGTAAATTAACAAAATGCACATTAATAAATATATGGGAAGACAAGATATATAATACCCTCAGAAGATTCATTAGAATCATAAGATTGTCCTTGGAGCTAACATAGCGCACCATAACTGCAGAATTTGATCGGTCCAGTAACATGTCTCCCAAAAGCTGAAAATCATAGCAGGGGTTTAACAAGGATATTGCTTAGAGATGCTCCAATACATTAGGGGAAAAAAACCATCGGACACCCTAGCCAAACTATATAATTATCCTTTTGAAGCATTATTGACAAAATACATTATTATTGCATTATAACAAATGGAAATAACTACATCAACCAAGAATTAGTTAAACAACTATTGCAAGTATTGCAGGACTCATCTAATTCTTGATAATAAAATACATATTGTATATAAAGTGTAAAAGAAATCGTAAGGTGCATTACTACTGATAATGAGATTTGAAAATACTTAGTCCTATTTCTTAATATAAATCATCAGTTAGTTTTTACAATAATCAGCACCAAAATAATTTTACCTTGATAGCTTGCCTTCTTGTTATGTAATTGGGAGACTCCAGCAGCTTTGAGTTAAATTCCTTGAAAAACTGAACACACAAGAAATGATCAAAATAAATAAATAAATAAATTCTAGAAATCTGACAAAAAAATGAGAGCGAAAAAAGAGCACAAGAATATAACAGTAAGCCAAAGTTAAAAACAAAGTGCAAATACTGACAAACCTAGAAGCTAACCAGTTTCATGAACGATCACATGATGTAAGTATTAATACATATTGAATCCGTTTTGATATCTTATCCTAGAAGACTTTAACTTAATATTCAAATGAAAACACACATTCTTAACCAGCTTCAGGGCGGGTCAGATCTAAAGCCTGGACCAAGATCCGCTGAACCAGTAATGAGACCTATACCGGTCGACGGGCAAATCGGTACAGTACACCATACCGACACACGGTATGCTCCAAACAGGCACGCCCAAATTTTTTTTTAAGTTTTTCTGATTTGATTGATTAGTAATTAATTTGTTTAACTTTTTCAATGATTTTAAGTATAATTTGATTTTTTTATATTTTTTGTTGTTTCTATGATTCCGATATAATCTAAATAATGCATCTTGTAATTTTAAAGTGATACAAAATATAAAATGATTAGTTAGATATTGCATGCTATAAAAACCAATATAAAATATTCTAAAATCAACTAGTCAGATAAAAAATATAAAATAATATAATTAGTTACATATATTTAAAATATAACATACATATCGATATCTAAAATTTCGTCGAGTAAAGATGACTCGTAGATATCCGGATCATTAGCATAGTCAGAACGCACATCAGCCCACCCTCTAACCAAATAATATTGTAGTCTTGTATGTTTATCCCATAAGAAATGTGCTCTAGGTTATAAGTACTCTCGAATCTCTCGCTGAGGCTCTAGCTCTAAGAGGTGTCCTCTGACTGATACTCTAACTGATAATATAGCTATGAAGAGGTCCATTCGAATATGTTGGCATCAAAATTCGATCCATAAAATGCTCCAGGCGGTATAGGATAGTAGCCATCAGAAGACGATGCCTCAGACGCACCATATCCATATCCATATGGATCATAGGATGCCTGTGGCTGCAGATAATAAAATATAGTATATGACTCGAAACTTGATACGTCTATAGATCCTACTCTACATTCGATATTATCTGCAGTTGCATCGTGTCCCGAATGACCTCGAGGAGCCCGTCTCCAATATGCAATCGGATCCTCGCGGGCTCTAAATTGTGCACCATTGTCCCTATCCTATATAGCATGTGTGAACTAGGACTCACCGGTGAATCGAAGACCATCCTGCAACTCTCCTAAATGGTGGTCTCATACCCTCCACTCTCTCCCTAGCCAGTAGATCCAAAACCACCAAAACTGTCACGCTGTTGCTCAGTCTTTGAATATAAGTAAACTGGCTCTCCCACATTCTCCATGGGGGCTACAGCTGCCTTTTCTTTTTTATTTTTGATGTGTTGAGCAGTTGCCTGCTTACCCTTCGTGCCCCTCTTTGTCTGGCTATATTGGAAGAATGATGTTGCCCTCCTGACCGAGTTGACTGGATAGCGTAGTGACCTCGTCTAATCATCTCTCGATCATATATCTGATAGGATGTCTCGAAAAGAAGTCATGTGACGACCGGCTCTCTAGTGACACGTGATTGTAGCTAATTAGCTGGAAGGATGCGTAGAATGTTGTGATCTGCCCATTGTCCTACATCGATCCTAACTTCGCTGGCTTCGAAACAGGCCAATCGTGAAGGCGATTCTCGCTCATCAAGCTCTGACTGTGACTTCTGCTGCTGGCCCATAAGCCATCCAATCATAGGATCATCCTCATCGTCAACAAAAGCATTATGGATAGAATCTGTATATTTTAGCTCTATTTTTTTCTGAATACACTTTAGCTTGATAGAATCTGTATATTTTAGCTCTATTTTTTTCTGAATACACTTTAGCTTCAACCTCAGATTGTAATGAGCATATACAAGGTCATTGAGGCGCTACTGTGTCAGATGGTTTCACTGCTTGTTGTGGATGAGGAAGAAAGTAGACCAATTGCACTCACCACTCGAGAAAACAGTCTGAAAAAGAATCCGAATAGCTAGCCGCTTTAAATTTCTCACAGATAAACTAAAATAAATCCATCATTCAGCTGCAAAAATATTGAAAAAATTACATAAAATATAGTATCGTATTAGTAACCATCTAATGCTAAGTAATAGTTATCGTTGATGTATCATATACCTAGATCATACTTTTCTTACGACAGCTACCGAGGCTCCAAAGTTATCAGTGCCCTTTCTAAATATTTTGGTTTGTGAAAAAAGAACCGCATTGTAATATGTTAATAATTGAAGACACCAGTTAAATTACACATGCCAGTTAAGTTAACTTACCTTTTCTAGATATAGGGTTGCGACTTTTGGATTAGGCTCCATCTTTTAAATCACACTACGTAGAGAGGCAAGAAGTTCGTCATCCCTATCAATTCCAGGTATGGTGTATTGCAACCTCGGGTTCAGATAGTATATTGCACATAGAGTTCGTAATTACTTTGATAAAATTGTATAAGTACAGGAGCAATCTAATTTTCAATGTTCTTGCTTACCTATTGTCTCCACTGTCTGCTACATCCTATGAATCTTCACAATGTCCATCAACATGAAGTTGATACAATATGTAGCATATGGGGTCCAAAAAATATAGTCGTCGCCCCATCAAGATCTCCCTGGAGGCCTTATATTGTAGCCTATTATCAGTGATGACCTGCACGACTTCTCTCCTGCTTGATCAATCACCTTCTCCATCAATTTGAGGATGTACATGGCATCGTGCACCTAATTAAAAGCATCAACTGACTTATGAATCGAATTTCAATATATCAGAAAGTTGATAATGATTTGTCTAGCAGAACCGGTCTAACCATCACACATCACCATCAGTCCATATGTGGACCACTTGCTCTTGTATAAAGCAATCCACTTCTCTAGCTCCATATTATTGTCAATAAGCTTACCGTAAATGTTCTTCAATCTTGAAGGATCTACAACGAGACCAACAGCCTGTATGAAGAAAATAGCAAATCTATAATACATATTATTTGCCACATTCGTTAAAATATAGCTGAAGTGAAACTAGAATCCAATAGCTCGCCATATATCTTTCTTCTTATTCTTCTTTAGCATTGTGACAACCCTCTGCTGTTTTGATTCCTTGCTGAAGAAATCATGTGTATCTAAATCATGGATGGTGGCTCCTAATGAAATTTCCCTGAAGAACTTCATTCTGCTACCACAAGCCTCTAACATAGATGCAATACGACACCACCTCTGCTGACAGCCTCCATAAGGAGATCCTTCTGAACTCTAAATCTGCCCTGCTACTCGTAGAATCGGAGCCTAACTCATATTATAAAGGTCTTATGCATGGCCACCTCATCTTGCTACCACTGATCATCCAAGCTCGCCTGAATAGCAGCCTAAATCTATGCCTCCTCATCATGTAGAGTCGACTCCTTTGACTTCCTAAAGTGCTAGAAAGGTAGCTCTATCACTCGACAGTTCACCTCCGCCTTCCTTTTGGCAACCCTCTCCTTCGCTACTTTAAAATTAGCAAAATACTTGTTCATCAACTGTCAGATCTCCTGTAAGCATTTTCAGCATATAAATATATCGGGATAACCACCAGCTAAGTACTGCTTCAACTAAGTTATCCCTCCTTTGAAATCTGTGTTGCACCAGTTGCACTTTATGGTGCCAATCCGAGAATATTTGCTCACGATCCCAACCAATATCACACTCGCTCCTTTTTTCTGGATAATTTCATTCTTGCAGGTTTATCAAGTATGTCAGTTTATCAATTATTTAAAAATAATAAAAAAAATTACGATTAAGATAATATTTTTTTAACTTCAAAAAATACATCTAATTTATCTAATACATAGTATTTTTCACATATTTTTATTTATTTATGTGATTCGAATAATTTTTAAATTAAAAATTGGTCCAAATACCATAACTTTAGAAAACTAATTTTTTTACTTCAGAAAATACTTCTGAAATATGTATTACATACTACTTATTTTTCATATTTTTAGTTTTAATTTAGACCATATAGAACCATATAGAACCATACCATGGATACTACATATATTTTTCTAGGCCCGTGGACATACATCAAAGATTACTTATTTCTTATTCTTTTTAAATTTAGACCTAGGCTACTATACGCATGGCTGTCTCAAAACTTAAATAAATGGACACCAAATTTAGCTGAAGAGTAGCTTACATGCCCTAAATATGCTTCTAATTTTACATTCAATTTTATTTTTTATTTTTTAATCCAAAAATATTTTTTTTAATTTTAAAAAATTATATATATTCTAAAAATTAAAAAAATTTATGTGATTGTGTAGATCTATAGATTTACAATATATCAAAAAAATAAGCCAAAATAAAAAAATTTGGCATAATCTTTTCTTATTTTGTAAATTGCAAAGTATTTTTTGGCGTCCAAAAAAAATAGGTTAGGAAGGCCTAAAAAAACTTCTCGAGCCTTCCCAACTTACCTTTAAAACAAACAAAAGAGACGATGCGGGCCGGTTCAGAACCAATCCAACTCGGTGCGAACCGATTCCACACAGAACTGACCAGTTCGAACCAAAGCCCGTGCGGTTCACAACCGGTTCCGATTGGTTCCTATCGGTTCGGGACCGGTTCTAGCCAGTTCCAAAAAAATTGGTGAACCGACTTGATCCCCTATCAAGTTAGCTCGGTACGGGCAGAACCAAACCTTGGCTTAGACCAACGATTTGTCCCAAAAAACAAAAAAAAGGTGAGGCAGCTCAACCAAATGACAATAGTATGTCATTCAAAGATCCTACATCATGCATCCTTGGAAAACATAAGTATTGCCGAGAAAAATAAAAGGCTAGTTCATGAGTAGGGGTGTGAAGCAGTTTAAGCTTTATGAACATCCAACCAAGTTTCCCCTATACTTGCAAGTCTAGGGAAGGAGATAAGGATACACAAAAAAGAGCAAAATAAGCCTACCTGATTAAGTTGGTACAGACAAGTGTCTCGTACCGAGAACAGCAAAAGACTTATGTACACTCAAGCCTTTACAATGTCATATACAAGTTGAAATTTAATTGCAAGCTACTTTCTCTGGAACAAAGAAAATAATTATAATATTCAAGTAATTAACTTCATAACCAGCATTTTGAACAGCAAGTTAACTATTACAAGAAAATAGTGTTTAGTGATGGCTTTTATAGCAGAAAAATAATATCTGCCTCAAAATGTTTGCATATATGGCAGCAAAAATAATTGCCTTTTAAAAATATATGTAGACCTATAGCGACAAAAATTGTGGCTGCTAAAAAAATTCCAATTTTAGAGAGATTTTTTTGCCACAATGACTATCTTTCTAGAGAAATATAAATATCGCATTAAACTTTTTGCAACAGTATAAGATTTTTTTTTTTTGGAGAAGTGGGCACTAGTTTGTTGCAATAATTCTTAGCGGCAACTTTGTGACTTCTAGCGGCTATTCTTTCACCGGCTAAAAGCCTATATTGTTGTAGTGATAACTCTTGAAGTGCCACCTTGAACAGCTTTAAACACCAAACAATCAAAAGGAAACCCTTTAAACATCTAAAGCCCATGTAGTATGTAAAGTCACTTAGATGTCCATTTTTATACGCTTCATAGGCTGCTTGATGCACCTATAATACAGGTGTAGACTGATTTCATAATAATTAATTATGGTACGATAGATTAGACACTTCAGCAAATGCTCATCATCCCAAAAAATCATCATAGAGATAATGTGAACACAAAACATAACATAATGGATAGCTTATTAATGAAACCTAATTAATGAAACAAACAAGTGCAGCAAACTAAAAATAAGTACAACAGAACAAAAAAAAATACTGCCACTAAACTCGGGTTCCAAGGATGTGATAGATGGCAACGATGGTAATGATGATGGGTAGAGATAATGATTGATGGATGAAGAAACGAAGGCTGGAAAAAGATGGTTATAGAGCTAATCGGATAATTACCTTTGCGAGTTTGGTCCTTCCAATCCGATAAGAATCTTCAGGTCGCGCTCCACCAAGGCATCAAGACGAAGGATGACGAGGTCGAGAAGGTGGCTCCAAGAAGAAATAGGTCAAGAAGCAGAGTAAAAGTAGAAGAAAAAGAATTTCTCAGAGCTTCGCCCACGGTGGCACTCACCCTTCTAGTTTTTTTTTTTTTAAGGTTGTTGTCCCTTCTTTTTATAGGCGCCAAAACAGTTGAACAATCTTTCTAAAATTCTCTAAAATGATTCCTATAATTTCTCCACTAATCCTTATCCAATAACTTCTCCAATAGCCCTTATCTTTCCCCCACTCATCCTTATCTTCCGTCCAACCGCCTATTACTGTTCCATGAATAATAACTCGGGTCAGTTTGCTATTTCGTGAATAGAAACTCGGATCGGATTACTGTTTTGTAAATAGTAACTCAGATCGAGTTACTATTCACGTGAACAGTAACTTTTTTTCTTTGTTCTCTTTCCTAACTTCCTTCCCCCTTCTTCCATACATTCAACATGCATAATTCTATCTCCAAGACTTTCACCCATCCTCCGTTCCTAGAGATGAGTGATAGCCGTGGGCATTGAAGAAAGGCCAAGGCTCAAACAATTAAGTGTAGTGCTTTGTGGTTGGGTTAGGCTTCCTATCACACCTAGGTGACCCTTTTTGCTTAGCAGTCCTAGTACATGACTCGACCAAAAATCCAAACCTAAACATAGCTTTCGATGAAAAACACAGAAACAACCAAAAATAAACTATGTACAAGAAGTCCTGAGACTATATCCATTTCCCCCAGCTGGGAAGAACTCGACTCCTGACGAGTAGGCCTCCTGTATGTGCTGCAACAAATTGGATCTCTGGTGCCTCAACTCGTGCTCGTTGATCCATGAACTATCTGATATACGTCTCTTGTGCCAACGCACAAGAAATCTGCGGTACTACCCACGCCTAATGTCTATTGCTCGCACGTCAAGAATATCCTCAATACCCTCATGAAAACTGTACTCTAAGCTGGTGCTAGGTAGATCTAGAACTGCAACCGCCTCTGGTGGATCTCCATGAAACTGGTACAGGTCGGCGATGTTGAAAATTGGAAAAGTCTAGACGTTGTCTGGAAGCTCCAATAAATAGGCATTCTCCTCCAGCTTTCGATGTATGCAGAATGGACCATACTTTCGCGGGCGGCACTTAATGTAACTGCCCAACGGAAATCTCTCACTCCTGAAATAGGCTGTCACCACATCGTCCTTTGCAAAGTGAACCTTCCTGCGATAATGGTCAGCATCATCCTTATACCTGGCACTGGAGTCAAGCAAGCACTAATGGACTTCCCGTTGGATTTGACCAATATTGTCCTTTGCTTCGGCACTTATCCGACCATGATAGGGAATGGAAGCATGCTCACTAACCAAACATCTAAGTATGTTACTGAGTGTATGGTTCACTACCTCTGTCTGACTATCTATTTAGGGGTGATAAGCACTGCTGAAGTTTAGTTTTGTTCCTCATTTGCTCCAAAGAGTTTTCCAAAAATAACTAGTGAATTTTGTGTCCCTATCAGATGTGAATGATCTTGGAACACCATGCAGTCTAACAATTTTTTTAAAAAATAAATTTGCTATATGAGATGCATCAGATTTTTATTGGGCAGTTACAGCAAGCTCAGCCTACGAAAGTATGGTCTATTCCGCATACGTCGAAAGCTGAGAGAGCACCTATTTATTGAAGCTTCCAGACAACATCCAAACCTTCCCAATTTTCAACGTCGCCGACCTATACCGGTTCCATGAAGATCCACCAGAGACGGTAACAGTTCCAGATCTACCAAGCACCAGTTCAGAGTCCAGTTTTCATAAGGGTATTGAGGATATTCTTGATGTGTGATCAGTAGACACTAGGCGTGGGTAATATCGCAGATTCCTTATGCACTGGCAAGAGAGACACATTTCAAACAATTCATGAATCAGCGAGGATGAGTTAATACAGGAGGCCTACTCGTTAGGAGTCGATTTCTTCCTAGTTGTGGGGAATTGATGTAGTCTCAGGGCTCCATCTTGTACTTAGTTTACATTTTTTTGTTGTTTCTGTGTTTTCCATCCAAAGCCATGTTTAGGCTTAGATTTCAGTCGAATCATGTACCAGGACTGCCAAGCAAAAAAGATCCACCTAGATGTGATAGGAAACCTAACTCAATCCCAAACCACCACACTTAATTACTTGAGCCTTGGCCTTTCTTCAATGCCCACGGCCATCACTCAACTCTAGGAACGAAGGACGATGGGTGACAGTCCTAGAGATAGAATTGTTCACATAAACAATAACCCGACCCGAGTTATTGTTCATGAACGGAAGATAAGGACGAGTGGGAGAAAGATAAGGGTTGTTGGAAAAGTTGGATAAAAATTAGTAAATAAGTTATATAGAAACCGTTTTAGAGGATTTTTAGGAAGATTGTTACAGCTGTTTTTGGGCCTATAAAAAGAAAGGACTACATGCTACAGCCATTAAAACAAGAAGAAAGAAAAAAATCTAGAAAGATGAGTGCCGCCGTGGGCAAAGCCTGAAAAATCCTTTTTCTTCCACTTTCATCCTACTTCTTGATCTATTTCTTCTTGGAGCTACCTTCTCGACTTTGTCATCCTTCCTCTTGATGCCTTGGAGCGCGACCTGAAGATTCTCATTGGATTGGAGGGACCAAACTCGCAAAGGTAATTATCCGACTAGTTTTATCTTTTACCCAGCCCTCGTTTATTCATCCATCAATCATTATCTCTACCCATCATCATTACCATCATTGCCATCTATCACATCCTTAGAATTCAAGTTTACTGACAGTATTTTTTTTTATTGTTCTATTGTAGTTATTTTCAGTTTGTTGCACTAGTTATATTTCATTGATTAGGTTTCATTAATAAGATATCTATCATGTTCTATTTTGTGTTCACATATCCCTATGATGATCTTTTGAGATGAAGAGCATTTGCTGAAGTGTCTAATCAATCGCACCATAATTGACTATTATGAAATCAGTCTGCACCTATGGTAGCTAATTATAGGTTGCACCAAACATGAATGAGATAAAACCAAAATAGCAATTTAAAGGATATGGAGGCTACACTAAGGTTTGAGAAGGTTCATAACAAATAGCATTAAGAAAGGTTCAAAGAAATAATGAAAGCAATCATGGCTCCTATAAATGCCCAAATGTATCCATGAAGAGCTAAAATGGCCATATAAGGTCAAACTAGCTGCCAAAAGCATCAAAACAATTTTCCAAATAAAGAGAAGAGAAAGGAGTCATGGGCAGACAATAAGCACTGCTAGATGAATAAAGACCAAATTTAAATCAGGTCAATCTTGGCTTAGCCTAGAAGGCTATATTCAACCAAAGGTGAACCAATGTATAAAGAAACATTATGTCTCAAGGACCACCACAAGATGGGGGGAAGGCGGCTTCAAGGCAGACCTTCAGATGGCGATCAGAGGACAAAAGATGCCTAGAGAATAAAGAATAGCTCAAAAAAAATAAATAAATAAATAAAGACTGGACTTCTGCTAACTGCCAAGGTCCATACTCCAATAGCAATATGCAGACTAGAATATTTACCCCCCTAAAACAGTGCCTCAAAGCAAGCAAAGGGTGTTTTGATGCTCACTTTCATGAGATTGTCCCATATAACAAAATCCCACATGGAACCAACCTTATGTTGGATGGTTGGTAAGATAATGCAGTAGAAGGTGAAGTCCTAACCAGACTCATATATGAGACTGTGACTCATAATCTCCCAAAAATCACATATTGCAAGCTTGTTGCCTCTTCAGACCCACACATCTCTTCCTCCACCTCCTCACCTCAGTTGAATAGATGCCTTCAAGTTATATATGTCCTACCACATGCAGCGCATCACATGAAAAGGGTGGTTGGAAACAAAATGACCCTCCAAGAAATTTTCCTAATCCATAACAATATTTTGCAAGCGACCAACAGCCAACTATGAGATTGCAGAAACCATACCATGGATGTTGGCATCAAGGACATAATAGCACTCTTTGGCATCACAAGAATTCATCCAACATTCATGTTCACTTGAATATTATCAACTTTTAGAATTGCTTAACAGTTTTTTTTGTGAATTTGATATCAAATACAGTTGCTGGCATTTCCTCTAGACAGAAACATTGAGTAAAAATTTGTTAGAAAAAATAATAAAGATCCACGAAGTATTTAGCTACTTGATTATCAAAACTATGCATCTATTTTTTCTTCTTCTTTTTGAGAAATAAGTTATGCATCAATTAGACAGCCTGAAAGGCATAATCATATCTTGCCCAAGACAACTTTCGGGATCACCTCAAAATAAAACATAATGTCCAAATGTCATCCAACCAAGGAACCAGAAACTGATACTGATAAGGAAATGTATTCTTAAACTGAGGTAACTGAGTATTAGCCTTGATGTTTCAGCCCTGGACATATCCAAAATATAAATAAATTCAGAATGAAAATTATTAAAAGAAACTTGGGGTAATATATTCAAACATCATTCACATATACAAGAAAGTACAAAAGTTGTAAAAGGTGGTGGCACAAAAAGCAAATCATTTAATGCTTAACGAGGTAAAGCTTAAATCTCGTGGATTTTCTTTCAACACTTAGAGATGTAAGAAATTTGTGAAAAAGAACATGGTAATTGATGTGGTTTGTGTTTTGGCCTTAATTTTCAGTAAGGACATGCCTTCCAAATGCCAAATGTATCAGATCTTGATAGTTAGAATCAAAGTACGCCATACCGATACTGGTACCGGTTCGGACCGGTTTGAATTGCTACCGAATAGAGCCAACAGAGTGCAATGCGAGCGTGAAAAATAGCCCGCGGAAGCGCGCGTGGGTGCGCGCCGCGTTAAATGCTACAGTCGCGGGGGCATGCGCCGCGGTTCCCAGCTCGCATCCATGCGGGCGCGCTGCCCAGCGCAGGGAACCACACAGAGGCACGCTGCCCAACGCACAGACGCACTGCCCAAGGCGCGCGTGTCGGTGCTAACCAGTTTGGTATGCACCGGTACCGGGCTTGTACCGTTCGATTCCGGCCCCTTTGGGGCCGGAACCGTTTTCCACGCTTGAATCGGACCAGTTAGGTAAGGGCTGAACCAGCCAGTACGGATCGGTTTAGTATACCATGGTTAGAATAAACTTATATCCTATAATACTAAGGCTTCGAATTGAATAGCACATAATTCAAGCACGAATAAGAAAAGAGGATCTATTTGTTGCAGAAATTTTCAAATCCATATGCATATACCTCCCACATAAGGTATAATTTAGGTGTTGTGTCCACCTTACATTCACCCCTATATGCAATACATATGACTCAGGTCATAAATTATGAAGCTCCAAGTGTGAGATTGATAGCATCTTGAAATGACAAGTCCAAAGAAAGTCATCTTAGATAGTGAAACACATGCAACCACCCCTGCAATATGCATGATACAGCCAACAAACATGTATATACATAGATGTATAGATAAATGTGCGAACATACATGTATTCATGCATGGATACATGCATGTATCCAACCGTCCATACATATATACATTAATACGTACAAGAATACAAGCATATGAGAGTATTCATATGAATTGTTATCATTTGGCATTAATTTCATATGAGTCTACAAAGAAAAGGTGCCGTCCCCTGGAATGATACTGACATATATCAAAATTTTGTTGGCCATTTATTGTTTTCTTTTTTAAATAATATTTATAGTTTCAATAATATAAAGAAAACATCTAATAACATCTTTCATCTCTCTTTTATATATTTAAACTTACTTGTACAATTAACATTGTGTTCAGTTACACTGGCTTATGCAGAAGATCTACCCATGACAATTTCAGAAGAAAGGGGAAAAGTTTGCATTCATGCATGCAAGAGCATACACACACACAAAGTTCAGTGAGCCTTATCTTCAAACTTTAGGAGAACTACAGTGTTTCAAACTCTTCCAATAATGCATGTTTAAAGCTTGCTAGAAAAGAACAAAGATAAGAGGTATATATGGTCAAAAATAACAACCATGACTATTTTTTGCCCTGATTCATTTAACTTAAATTCTGTCCAATAAATTAATGAATTGCAACAAACAAAAAAACAAAAAGAGTGAGTTCAGTAAACCCACCAAAAAGACTACTTACCCAGTCATAATTTTTAGAAAGAAATTCAGCAACAGTTGATTTATGCCTTGTTAGAAGCTCCTGCAATGCAGCTAGCACAATATATTAGCACTGATGTTGACAATATATAAAAAGGGAGAGGCATGGTGATAATTTTGGAAATATATCCTTATTAGACATGTGAAAATGAATTAGAAATCGAAATGCTGCCAACATCACAAAAAGAGCATAACTAGAATCAAGAATGCCTGCCAGGAAAGGATAATTGAAAGGGCCATTTAACACCTCACAAGTCAGAGCTCCAAAAACATTTATCTTTGCAATATCTAGAAAAAAAAATACAAATATTACATACAAAATTTGTGAAAGATGTAGCCTGATTCAAACAAGAGGCCTTGACTAAAATCAGTAATATGCAAAAAATAGTCCAAAGAAATCAAGTTCAGAAATAGAAGATGCAAAAAGAGCAGAAGCCATAGAAAACACATGCATACATACCACATGCATAGATTCTTGCATATGCATAGATTCTTGCATATCTGCTGTCAGACATAGATTCTCTGCTGTCAGACATAGTTAAAGATGATGATGATGGTCATCGTCATCATCATCCTGTAAGAGTCTGTAGTTTAAGCAAAAGGTGCTCTTTAAAACCCTACATTTGGGTGTTGCAAAGACTTAAAACCCTAAATTGCTAAACTGGAAAGCAGATAAGGGAAAACAAGATTCATAATAGGGTGTGAGGGAACCCTGGGATCACAGATGGGGAAGGTGGTGGGAGCGGGAGGAGCAAGACAAAAGGATGATGTGCTAATTCACAAGAAAATCGGGTCGGTGAGGGGGATTTTGTTTTGTTTTTAACTCATTATTTCCAGTTTCCTATATCAACCCATGCAGGTCATGGCTACTGACTGGCAACAGGTTGATTGAAATTTTTGGGTTTTATACAACCAGAACCAGGTTTCAACAGGTCAAGACAGTTGATAAACATCTAAGAATCAGTACACTTGTTCGCTACAAATAACTGAATTTAGTGCTATACTTTATTTATTTTTTGAATATTGAAAATTTTTACCAAGAGCAAATTTAGGCAAGAGAGTGGCTTGTCATGAAACCTAAAAGACCAACTAGTAGGTAATGAGACTGATGTAAGGCCCGGATCATGCAACACAATCCATATCATGGTGATCCAAGTATATATCCAGCCGAAAGGAGCATTAACGGAGCATATTGAAGCATCAAGAGTATTGAACAACTCAAGTTACATGCAATAGTAGAGAAACCTGGACCAAGCCTAAGTAGTTTATTTCAAAATTTTTATTTTATATAGCATCCTTCTTTAGGTCGTTCTTTGATTTGGTTTTAGACACAATTCAAACAAGATTACTATGTACAGGTCCTATTTTAGGTATTTACTTGGAGGGCATCCTTGAAGCCCTTAGTATTTATTTTAGAAAAATGCAAGTGTCATTCTATATGGGATTCTATAGGAATCCTAACATTGTTATATAAGAAAGGGTTTAGGCAACAATGATGGAGTGATTTTATATTTTTCATAGGGTCCTGACAGGAAAGAGGAAAGGCAGCAGGCTAGTTAATTTTCAGGGGCTACTTGCTTGTTGTGAGTACAGCTTTAAGTGTAAAAAACCTCTTGGCAAAAGCCTGGTTTGGTTCTTGCCCATCAGTGGGTCAATTTCTCTAAATTTTCTATCTTCAATCTGATGCATTCATCCGTAACAAATTTAGCGCAGATCGAAATTTTATATTGATCTATTCACTGCCATTACACAATTTACTTGATTCAGATCAAATCTAAATTCAAACCTGATAAAATCTGTGCATATAATCTATTTATTCTTCTCAATGCTAAAGTTTTAAGATCAACAGTACACTTGCAGCCCAAAATAAACCCTGTAGAACCTCTATAGTCATGCTCAACAACCCTGTGTTCCACCCTCTACTACTCTGGTTTCAGGTCACCAAGAAACTCTACAAAACCTAAACCTTCTTCCGCACCTTCTAAACCTTATGGGACGTATATTAACTCTTCCAATATTTTGCATTTATTAATCTCACTCTGTTCTCTAATCTCTTCCAATATTTTGCATTAATTGATCTCACTTCGTTCTCTCATCTTCACAAAAATATGGATATCAAGCTTGCAAGTTTACTTAAGCCCTACAATTTTCCTTCTTTATGACATACGAGTGCCAATACATAACCTTAATCCCTAAACTGTTAGGCCAATCACCAGTTTAAGCTAGTGTTGCCAGGAAGCAATCCCCCAACAACCCCATAGACTTGGAAAGAATGTAGAGGATAAGGGAAGATGGCAAGGTTCAAACATAGACAATTGTATTTTTCATCTATATGGCACAATTTTTGTTTCAGAATATTATATTGAAACAAAGTACACTTATGTACATAGGCATGCACACATTTGATCCAACAACAAATGTATCTGTGTACACGTATACAAACAATGTCAGTTCTTATATACAGTGCCCATCATGCATTTGAGCACATTAATCACTACTACTACAGGTAGGATGGATGAAATGGAGAGTGCTTCTAGTGTATGAAGTGACTTTCATGCCCTAGCAAGTAAAGAAAAAAGTTTATAAAACAGCAATAAGACCAACGATGCTGTATAGGTTAACACAATCGATTAGTAGCAATCAGCACAACTGGCAAAAAAAAAGAACCAAAAGGATTGTTTTTTTTCATAATGTCATCCACTAACATAGGCTGACCTCCCAGCCCCTTTCCACCCCACCCTAGAATCTTCTGTGGTGATCATGTGGATCACAACTTAATTTTCAATTGGGACTCATTCAGTATTTGCATGCAGTTATTTAAAAGGTAATATGTGAATGTGTGAAATTACTAATATCAATGCATTAATGCTAGCCAAAAAAAAAGGTACGAAAATCTACTACAAAAAGGAAGCCCAAAAAATAACTAGTGACAACATCAAAACATGTAGCAGAAGAAAAAAGTGACCCAAAAAGCAATAACTTGACCTTAAAAGTTGCAGAGGCATCCGAAGCTATGTCAAAATTTGGAAGCTGTATATAATTAAAGAACTTCCTCATGTTTTCAGACTCTAAAACATACCTGCAAATGAACAGCTTAAGAATCTGACAAAGCAAACCATTATAATATAAGTTGATAAGCATCAACGAATGTAAAATTTATGCTTGAATAGGAAATGATACCTCTCTATGAGATACATTGAACTATGCAAATACTAACCAATATGAAATAGATCCTTGGAGTATAGCGGCAAACGTCAACATGCAAACAGTGACCTAGAGACATCATTGCTCAAACCGTAGATATGAAATTACTTACTGCTCCAGTCATGGATAATTTTTTCCACATTTTTTATACATGATGGCCAAGCAACAAACCTTACAAATTAAAAAGAAATAAAAAAAGATTATCAAATAAGCCCTTTCCAGAGCTAATTCCAAGGAAAAGTAAAAGAAAAACTAAAATAACAAATGGAAGAAAAAACATGGATAAAATCCATATTTGATAATATATCCATATATAATAACCATAATCATAATTAACAAACATTTCAACCATTTGTCTCCATATGATTTCCGAAATCTTTCTTCTTTCTATACAACTATGGACTTCTTATAAATTGTCAAAGCAAAACTTACCTGAATACTTTTCTCATTCTCCTCTTCTTAGTTCTATGAAAACTCTCCATAGCACATATGCAAAAGAAATACAATCTCAATATTTTCATTTCACTTTTATTGCCATGACTCCTACTAATCTTCCAACAATGTAATTTTTTATAATATCCTCTATAATTGTAAACACTTATGGTCATTGATAAAAATGGTCAAATCCCATACGATAACAAAAACCAGAAACCAAGTCACATCATTTCGGTCAAAATCTGCTTGAAACAGAATTCATTAGTAGATATTAGATTCTACCAAAGTTTGTCGTGCTACCTCGAGCCGCCTAGTTGGAGCCCTCTCTCTCCCTCCCTCCCTCTCTCTCACTTCCTTTGCCCTCATCTCGTCTGTCATCTGCCGTCTGCAGGGGATCACCCCTATTTCATTCAATATAGGGGCCATTTGCCGACTTCGATTGTTAAGTTGCAAAAAAATGTAGGGCACAGCCCCTGTTTTGTTCAAAACAGGGGAAGCCCCTACGAAAAGCGAACGACAGACGAGATGAAGGCTTTTTTGATCCCTCTCTCTCTCTCTCCATAATACAACTCATAATAGGATCCAGCATACAACTCAGACCTGATACGTCTATGGATTCTGCTCCATGTGCGAGGCCATTTGTAGCTATAACATGTCCTCTTGAACGACCTTAAGGAGCCAGTCTCCCGTATGTAATAGTATCTTCGTGGGCTCTATCAGCTCGTGTACTGTAGTCCCTATCTTATGTGACATGCAAAAACTAGAACTCACACGTGAGAATCAAAGACCACCCTATGGCTGGCTCATAAATGGTGGTCTTATATCCTCCACTCTCTTCCTAGCCACTAGATCCATGATCACCAAAACTATCACTACTACTCTTCTTGATCTCTGAATCTGAGTGAACTGACTCCACTCTCTCCATCAAGGCTACAACTGCATATTCTTTTCCTTTCAAGCTACGTTGAGTAGCTGCCTGCTTTTACTTCGTAACCCTCTCTGTCTAGCTATGCTAGGAGAAGAGATGCTGCCCTCCTAACTGAATCAACTGAATAGCATGGTAGCCTCGTCTAAGCAACTTTCGGTCATATCTCTGGAAGGATGCCTTAAACAAAGAGTCATTTAATGATCGACTCCTAGTGATACCTATGGTTGTGATTGTGGCTGATCAGTTGGAAGCATACGTGAAATATTATGATCCGTCGATAGCTTTGCATCCATCCTAGACTCGCTGGCTACAAAACTAGCTAGTTGTTGAGATGATCCTGGATCAAGCTTTAGCACCTGGCCCACAAGCCATCCAATTATGAAATTTCTCAATATGAACAAAAGTATTGTGGATTGGATCTGTGTACTTCAGCTCTACTTCCTTCTGAATGCACTTAACATCAACCACATATTGTAGTGATTAGTGAACATATACAAGATCATTGAGACGCCTCTGTGTCAAAACGGTTTCTATGCTTACTGTGGATAAGGGCAAAAGTGGACCATTCCTCTATTTGCTTCTATAACGTCAAGTTATAGTTATCGTTGATATCTAATAAACATGGATTCATACTTTTTTTACTTACAATAGCTGACAATACTCTACCAATACTCTAATAAACATAGATTCTTTAGAACAATTGAAGACAATTGGAGTGACGTAATTCTATCGTCTGCTCACGAGCCTACCAAGTGGCCTTAAGAATTAGTGATCCTTGACCTCAGCTGCATTAAAGCCGAGTAAGCAGCTTGAAAGCCCACGATTGGCCCAAAGCGTCAATAAGCAAAGCTGACCAAAAGGTTTAAAAGAACGAACTCTAAGAAGCCTATGCATGAGCTACCAATATTGGTCCGAGCCCAAAGTGAAGACAAAAAGGGACAATATTCTGCCAAAGCTATTCTTTATATTTAAAAAAAAAACTGAGGATGATGAATGGTGGGAGCAAAAAAAGGAAAATACAAAAAGAAGCATGCTTCACTACCTAGCCGGAAAAAAAGAAACCTATTCTACTGCTTTCCTGCTAGTTTCCCTTCGGAGGAAGGTCCCTCCTCTTTAGCAACAGCAGATCCTCCATGGATGATGCGGTTGAGGTCGATTTGGGGATGTAGCTCGCCGACCATCATCCAGCACGCCTCGAACCCCTTCTTGACAGAGTTCGTGGTAGCCTCCAACATCATATTGCAAAAGTCCTGGAGCCCTTAAAGTCCTCGACTACCTGCTAAACCTTCTTCTCGGCCTCCACAGCCTCCTCCTCAGCTCGAACGGCCCTCTCTTCAACCCCAACAATCTGCTCCTCAGCTCAAACTGCTCGACCCTCAGCCCAGGCAAATTTCTCCTCAACTCGGCAAATTCTGCCCTCCACCTCGGCTGCTACCTCCTTGAACCAAGCAATGTTCTCGAGCTGAATAGTTATCTTTTTTAACTTCAGCCTCGCCTCCCCAACCCTTCTCTACGCCTCGGCAAGCCAAAACTGAAGCAGTGCTTCTCTCGAGCAAAGCGAGCTTGCTCCTAGGCATGCTCCCTTGCCTTCTGAGCTATCACTAGCTTTGACTCCGCCAAGGACCTTCCCCGATCAGCCTTGCAGGTTTCGCGCTTAGTTGCCACTACCCTAAAAAGGTAGGCCGCGAGGATGGCTCTAATGGAGCATAGGTGCACTGCAATTACAAAGATAAAATCAAGACGACAAGAAGAATCAAACATACTAAGTGAAGACCTTGAAACCTCGATGCCCACCTCGACCATCCCGATATAAGCAGCATTGATGAGCTCTATTGTCGTCATCACCTAGAGACGCTTCTCATCTTCCCAAAGTATCATCCTCCTAACCAACTCGCCAAGGAGCTCAGAGGAATCAATGAGTCAAGTCAGTGTCCTCAATCGACCATGCGGGCTAGTAAAATATCTGTTTCGGGCCCCCAAGATGAAGACGGGGCAGTTGGGAGGTCGGCGCTCCTAGAGCCTCGATGGCAGGAGATGGAGCATATGCCGGTTCAAAACCCGGCTTAAGTGCGGAAGTAGCTACGTCAACTACTGCTAGTGTCCAAGCAAGCTCGGCAACAACCTAGGATCCAAGGTCGGATCAAAAGGAGTCCCGCACACAGCGGTTAATGCTTCCTCAGGGGACTTTTTGGCACCACCTTCGAAGGAGCCTCCAAGATAGGTGGACGAGCAGAGACTAAGGCAATCACCTCCACCTCAGGTGATCTAGGCTCGTCAGATCACCCCTCGGCCCGAGGGGCACTTACTGAGCTTAGGGCTGCAGGAAGCTCGGCATCAAGGACTAGAGCAGCAGCAAGTGCCTTCGTCTTCCTCGACAAGTAGCCTCATTCCCGCTGAGCTTCCTTTTGCAGAGAGTATCCTTGGAAGCCTCAGACATTAGCTTTTTGAGAACAAACTTCATCCCTGTGAAGATAAAAAAAAAGGGTCAAAAAAGTCAACCATCGACACTTAGAAGAAATAAATTCAATCAAAGCTGGAAAATTACCCTCGGTAGAGGTCGCCAAAATGGCCTCGGAAAGTAGTTCAGCCAAGGACGGGGCCCGCATACCATGACGGGTATTAACCATCACCTACTCCTCATTAGACAAGATTGGCAACAGATTCATCGCCTTCTTCGGCGTGGACCATTGCGTTGGGAAGGCCCAGCCCCTCTCCAAGGATTCGAAAAAGAATTGGTCCTTCCAGCTGTGCATGGCGGAAGGACTAGACGAAAGGTGGAAACCTTTCCAGCTAGAAAGGTACCCCCAACCCTTTTCCAAGAATTCTTCTTCGACTAGAAAAAAGCTTGGAAAAGCCCCAAAGGAGAGAAACCATGAAGAATGACAAAAGAAAAGAACCCGACAATCATTCTCCAAGCATTAAGGACGAGCTGAGTTAGGACACACTGAGTCAGGACGAGCTAGTACCCATATAAAAGCGCGGCAAAAAGAACTGAAATGGGAAAACTTGGTCCCACCTTCAAAGTTTCCTGTAAAAAGTGAGCTAATTCTTCCCGAGCAACGTCACCTGACCAAATAGGCCAAGTAACTCCAGAGTAAAGTTTTAAGGGATGTGGTACTCGAACGAATCCTCTCCAGGTCGACCTCCCCCAGTATGCATTTCTCAGCAGATGGGGCAAAATCGACCATCAAAGAGGGTCCCTTGGAGCCCTCGGAGGCTCGATCAGATGAATGCAAAGCCACAAGCTCGTCATCTTCTCCCAACCAAATGAGAAGAAAAAGGAATGGAGGAAAGAGCAGAACATAAGGGAAGAACCAAGATAAGGAATCGATGAGGCCTACTGGAAGATTAAGGCGAAGAAACTCTGATAAAAAGACAACAAAACAAATGCCACGAGGAAGACTTTGGTTTGGAATGGAAAAAGGAAAGGATTTCGGAGATGGAGCACAAGTTCACCCTCGACCACTTTCTTTAGACGATTGGTTGCAGAAATATTGAAACAACAATGAAGCACAGGTCGCTAGCATTATATAAAGCCTCAGGTGGCTCAAATCGACATGACCGTTCAAGCAATCAATTTGATCTCCACCACATGTCAAGCGTTCGATTCTGAACCATCGCTAGGATCGCCACCGGCAAAGCGTCCAACCGCCGCCTTGGAAATCCCACCACTAATAGTACCACTTCTGAAAGGGCAAGCGCCAGCATGCAATCAAAATGCAGTCTCTAGAAGAATTTCAAAGCTGACAAGACAGCTTGGTTGATTGGCTTTGTAGCTCGCCTCAACTAGTTGATTTCGCCCGAGGAAAGCTACATCCTTCACCCGAGCCAATTAAGTCAACTCGACCTCGAAAGTAGGAAGCAATTGATACACCTCAAAACCAACCTAAGCAGATATACAGACCGACTAACAAAAGCTGACCATTCAATGCTTGTCATGTGGTTGATCCAGAAGACATGCAGAGAATTCTCCGTATTTCATACTCTCTGAGTCTCTGTCGAGCTGGCAACAACTTGGCCATGATCGCGAACTGTTTCCTAACAAAAGCAATACACGTGCAGATTCCCATGGCAGAGAAGCGCAGACATGATTCCGAGCAAAATATACACGTTACCAAATCAACCAGCATAGAGGCCCAAACTACTCAGTGACGAGCTCCAACCCTCACCTATATGTTGCAATCCTGAGGCCCACCAGGTAAGTTCTCCTCTGATTGTCTTACGCTATCTCTACCCCTCTTAGACCTCCTATTTCTTCAAAGTTGTATTTGACTTAGGCATTGGAGGGTCCCTCATCGGATATGCTCCGACAGGTAGACTTTCTTGTCTTTGTTGTTTTAGGTCGAAGTCAACGTCGAATCACTAGTCAGAGCAGCACCTCTGCCAACACCAACTCGGAGGCAATTGGCATTAGAACTACCATCGACCAAGTGTAACGGCCACCGAATCATCGCCATAGAGGCGTGTAGCGACCCCCATCCAATCTACCTGATCTAGAAGGTCGATAAGTTGAGACCTCCAGCGACCCGTCAGCTCGGCGTCTTGGCCGAGCGGATCCTAGTGGCAACAATTGGCATATTATTTAATAATATATGAATCGACGTGTCCTCTAAAGTTAAGATTCTAACCTTTCAATGTATGGAGACATTTTTAAAGGCTTCCCAGTTCCAACAAATATAAGCCTTGTTTTATGGAAGAGATAAATACTTATAATATAATATGGCTCACCCATATATCTTAAAAGCACATCACTTAGCAAAGATTTGAACATATGACTTGTAAACTTTATTGTCGTGATGACAACTGAAGCTTAATCTCTACAAAGCTTGTTTTACTTATATACATTTAAAATTCAGATGCTTGTGCTAGAACTAGAAATACTAAGGGATCATACTATGTTAAGGGCATATAAAGAAAGTTATTTTCATCTTCTCCAATTCCAGTCCTAGTAATTCTGAAAAATAAAATTATTAATTTTATCTTGGAAAGATACTAGTAAGTCATGATCAACCCAATAAAAAAAATATCAGCAAATGATTAAAATAATTTTTTAGAAAAAAATAAGCATGTACAGAATCTTCTTGACAAAAGGAAAATGTATGGAAGAGATGTTACATAAATGTAATGCAACACAAATTTCTATGCTCCCGTTCCTCCAACTCTCTTAATGTCTCATTTAGATCATAATCGAAGACATAAGAAAACCATATGCTGATCAGCCAAAGATGTACAGAACATACAACCATTAAAAGAGAATAGCTGCCATGCATAACATTCGAAAACAACATATATGATGTCTCTTTCCCTTCTTTATAAATATCATCCCAACGGACAGATACAATAAACTTGCTGGCATGCAGTTTTTAGGTATAAAGATTTTGGCTTACGAAAGAGGGGGAAAAACTAATAAACCAATAATATTCACAATTACCTTGCTATACTTTGATGACGAATGCATTCCCTTAACATAGCACCATAATGTAAAGCAATGTCCACATTGTCATACCTGGATAACCAATATGTTAGTACGTCACAAGTTAAGCTAAAACCAACTTGATATATGGCAGAAAATCCCACGACTTCTCCCAATACAGAAGAACACATGGAATTGTTGGCATATAGCTGTTCGTAGCAAATAGAATCCGAAACTCATAAAGTATACTGCTACAAAAATCGAAAATGCTATGCTCCTTTCCCTGATTTCATGAATGCTTCCACTCACTCGACTCAATCTTTTCCCAAAAACAGAACTAGGTCTCCAGCATGTCACTTTTTATTTCTAGCAAATTTGAACCACAGATCCTAGACCAAGAACTCGAATGACTATATATCCACGCACCAAAAAGATTGGCAATAAGTTTAAAGAAGGCCTTTTTTTCCTAGTCACCATTGATTTGCATGCATTCAGACAAGATAATATTAGAGACCTCAAATGCCTGACTGTTAGAATTTTTGTTCACTTAAATGTAACATCTTGGAAGAGGTAGCATCTTAACGTTGGTTTGTATGGCACATTTTATCATGAGGCTCATTTTATCATGATACCACATAATGCACAACCCAAGTTCATGATCAAATGAAATTTTATTGATTTAAGTGCTCAATAATCCAAAATCACCATCATCGCCTAAAAGATAACTTTCTTCACAGCAAAGAATCCAAAACCACATCAGCTGCAGGAAAAAATTTTAGGAGAACTAATTGCCCATATTCAAGCGTAACATTTAGATGGAAAAATTTCATCAAAAAAAACATTTAGATGGAAAAAAATGGTAATGACATTTTTTTCTTTCAGAAAAAAATGGCAAGAATGGTATCAAAAGAAATGAAAAAATTGTTCAAAATTACTGAATTCTTTTTGGCTGTAAGCTTTAAAATCTAAATCTCACCCAGAGACTAAAAGATCCAAAAGATCTTTGTTTGCTTCCAAATAATCAGAAGCAATCAACCGTGAATGAACTTGCTGCCTTTGTAAATTTGCAACAACTTGAGTAGCATCTTTCCGTGCCTGCAGAAGTTATCAAGAACCAGATTTTGGCAACAAGTTGACAACTGAATACATATCAATTGGAATAGGATAGGGCACAAGCTTTGCTAGAGTTGACCAGATGAATGCATATCAATAGGATTAGCCTAGACTATATAATATCCAAAGTTCAAGATACATAAACCTAGATAAGCTGCTTGTATTAAAATTATGACATTATATGTGTAATACATAGTCATTAACGTAAGATAAAATCTGTACATCTACCTCCAGGTTCAATTTTGGGAGACAAATAATTAGCAGGCGTAAGGTGTTTCCTTTAAAAAACTCCTGTGTCAACTGGGCACATGCTTCAGAGACTGGCTCTGCTTCACTGTTGCCATACAGAATAGATTTCAACTCCCGGATATTTTTGCTTAGTTCCACCATCTGCATAGTTAGAGTTGAATATAAAAATCAATGACAATTAAGTATACATTAGCAGTTAGCCAATAAGGAAAAATACAGGCCTTCCACATAATCTATGTATATTAGCAGTTAGCCAATAAGGAAAAATACATGCCTCCCACATAATCTTTCATTTTTTCCTTTTTTATCCTTTATATGAAGAAGAAAAGGCAGATAAAACTTGGAGAAATTATAGGGTTGAAGCCACATATCCTGATGGGGATCAACAAGCCTTAGAAATACATTCTTGGTGCCAGGAGAAGAATCAAAGCTTCTGGATGCACTTGGAGGATCATGTTTTATGAATTGTAGGCTTTAATTCAAGTCTAGGGCCTATTTTGCATGATCAGGGACTTATTTGTTATGAGTTTATAACTTTATTCTCAGAAGGATGGGCCCCTTTTTCTTCTATGTGAGGGGTCCTCTAATTATTCACCAATTTTGTAGGGAATTATCTGCAGGAAAGTAAGCACCAGACCTAAGTGACGGTCAGCCCCCTCTACGATTTTATGACAATGTTTATTAAACGAAATATTCTTTTTTTTATAAGAGTTATATTGAACACCCTAAGGAATGTTATTCTTTAACACCAGGGGGAGTAGTATTTTACTCTTCTTTTATCTTCTTTTTTTTTTGCTCTGCTTTTTCCCAATCTTGCTATTTTTCCACTATTCTCTTCACTCTTTGCATCAAACCCAGTCTTGAACCAGTCCCAACAGCCATAGCCCAGTATTCCCAGAGAACAGCCATTGGCCAACTTTAAGAGGACTTCCTAAACATGACCAACAAGCAGATAATCAGGCCAGCTGTTCAGAGCAATCAAAGACAACTCTCATAAACAGCCTAATCACAAAGCAGCATTATGCAGCAAATTAAAACATAGAATTCCCTGAATTCAACCAAGAAACCAGATTCTTATTTTTCTCCTAGAAAGCTAGTTAAAGAAGGCTTGACCAGGTTTCAGTTGGGGCCCAAGTTATCTTGATTTCAATCCCTTTAAGACACCATAAGACCAGTCAGCCTTATTTTTACCAATTTTCTCTCTCTACTTCTAATCTCTTCCTTAAACCTCCTTTCTCCCTTCTGTTTATTCCTCTCACTACATATTTGTTTCAAGTTGTTATTCTCCATGTCCACAGAACATGGTCTGAAGATAACAAAAATGAAATAGTCCCCTCACTTTCACTCTTTCTTATCCCCTTTTTCTTTTCTATTCTACAATGTATGTTGCAGATACAAATGATCCAGCAAGATCACTAGACTCGATGTAGACCACTTTGGCCACTACAAGTACAGCTAAACAGGATTCAAGAGCGAGATCTGCCATATCAAGAAGCCGAATCACATGCCATATTTGTGAAAGCCATAACTTGGTCGTATGACATCGAATTGAAATGATCTTTTTTTTTTCAAAATCATGTAACTTTACGAGATATACGACATGGCACTACCTTCTAAAGGAGACCACACAAATAGTAATCTAGCCCAAATTCCATTGTTTGGACCCTAAAATGGCCTGGTCAAACAAAATTTTTCTTTTCGAAAAAAACTTTGACTAGGCATATCTCCTAAGCTAGGAAGAATTAGGCTGAGAGACAAAAAGCAACGTTGATATAGAAGTCGAGATCTACCTCCTATAAGAATTTAGCTTTTTCGTATTTATTTCTACTAATTATGTTTATTTTTGAAAAGCTAGTCCTATTCGAACTAGGAGACAAATCTGACTTGAATTGTGCAAGGGCAAAGCTCACTATTATAAATAAGAGCTATGTACCTCAGTTTTTGAATCATCAATAAAAGAACAAAGAACCTAAACCCTACTTTCGCTATTTTTTTTGATTTTTTTTTAAATTTCTTTCGAGAGATTCGACTTAAACGAGTTGAGCTCTTCCTTCTCCCCGACCGGATGAAATTGGTATCAAAGCTTCAATCCTTTACATCTGTGGAGGCCTTAGTGTATAGTCCAGATACAAAAGCAATACAAGCAAATAGGAAAAGGGTTATCCATCCTTGAAGGCTTGAAGCACATCGAAAAACAAAAATGAGTACAGCTGTTAATTCTACCTCAATAGATGATGAGATGAAGAGACGTCTCATGCAAGTAGAATAGAAAATTGCCAACTCACCAAAATTATGTTTCGATCGGTGATGATGCCTTCAACACAAACACTAGCAACCCCTATAGCAAAGCATCTCCGATGTCTAGAGATGAGGATCTACCATCTACCGAAGAGGATGAGTAATATGCATGCACTCAGAATCCCTCTCTTCAGCTTTTCAAATTCGAAGCTCAAATCAAGATCCCTATATATGGTGGAACTGTCAATGCAAAGAGGCTAGATAACCGGCTAGACCAGATAAGTCCTTCCATTGGTTTAATTTCCACCTCTTAGTGAATATCTCAACTCATTTGCTTCCAAACTTTCTATGATTTTAAATTTCTGCATTTACATAATAGTTGTCCTTACACTTCATATGCATGGCTTCATTTTTTTTGGGCGTTAATTATCATATTTGTATAGGCCTTGCACCAAGATTCGCCGTCTCGGTACTGGACCCCATACCAATGCCACATTATCATTGTGTCGGTAGATACAGTGCAAGGTCTTTTCGGCGTACCAAAGGTCAGTATGCCTCACGTACCAGATATTGATGCCCCATGCCATCCGGTTCGGGCCAATACAGCAAACCATGCATTGCACACTAAATTCTTCTCAAGGGTTGTCTTGAATGGCTAAAACTATAGTCTGTTACTATTTTCCATACTATTAACAACAGAAACCCAGATTTATCTAACTGATGAATGAGGTCAGTATGCATGATGATGCCCACAATTATTCCATGACATCAAAAAAAGGTACAATATATTGAACATAATATAAGCTTTAATAGGATCAAGTACTTCATATGTTCAATCATGATTCTTAATAAATCATTACAATACGAATGATTGGAGAATAAGAAATTTACTAAGAAATTGCTTGCTATGCCTGTAAAAATATATGCTTCATAAAAGAACATGATTCCAATTGCCAAAAACAAACACACATACTAGAAGAGGCCTCTTGATTCCATATGAAAAATTCATGGACTCATCAGACTGCTTAATCGTGAAGTATAAACTCATGAAGGGCAAACCACTACTTTGCAGAATGAGAGTCCATATGAATGTTCCAACTCTAAGGTACTTAGCTAACTACCCATATCACTTTGGTGTCTAGGGCCTCTCCTCGATATCTCTGTTAAGAGTTCAAGGATTGGCATGCTCCCCTACTTCTAAACTTGAAAATACAGACGTACAAATCACCAAGTAATCCAAGAACAATAGCTTTGGTTATAAAAAAAATGGAGACAATCAAACAACCCAAAAACAATGACTTTAGCAGTTGGACAGTTGAACATCATTTTCTGGCAATGATTTGTCACCTTTTTGCTTAGGTTGCTCTGGCTTCCGGTGGAGGCAACCATGGTAGCAGTGGTTGATTTTATTATGACACAAATCATTCCCTTCCTTTTGGGAATTTTCATCCTAAAATTTGCAATGGTAGAACACTTAAATTGAATATAATTCAAACATCGTAGGTGTGCATTCCTTGAACAGTGAATGAGTAGCGCATGCATAATAACACAATCTTTTAATCTTGACAAATCTGTTCTAATGCACTGTAAAAAGTAAAGAACTTTTCGCAGGTATTGGACCTCTAAAGAGTTCTGAAAATATGCTTACGTGCATGTTTCATAAAGGACCTATAGGAGCGAGCCACTTGAAACTCTGCATCCCAAGCATTTATAAATTTCACAGAACATTGCAAATGATTACAGTTTTGGGGAAAAATGTACATCTGAAAAGTACATACATGGTCTATTCATGGATATCTAGCTCTCCAATGACATGCCAGTTGCTCTATTTGTCTTTTGCTCTATTTGTCTCTTTAGCCTCTAAACTTTCCCTGTCTCAGATCTGGAACTATATCATATGTCGCCCTTTAGTAACTTGCAATGGAATTATGCAAGTCCACCATACCACTTTCAAATTATTTTATTTTACTCATTTAAGTCTCATTCAAAACAAGACTACAAGATTATACATCTATACAAAAAACAAAAGCCAATAACAGATCTTTCTAGCAGAAATTCTCTGTATTTCCAGAATGGAATTGTTAATATTGCAAATCATTAGTCAAACTTGAAGAAACACAGAGCAAATTTCGAAACCAAAGCTCTGGACCATTTATCAGAAATTTATTTAATAGGACAGCATTTAAGAAATTATATAATAAAATTGTCATTTTCTTTAGCTTCCATCCTGTCCACTTCAGAGTAACCAAAACAAATTACTGGACTAACTTTCAAAATTCTGATTCAACTTCAGTTGAACAAACATTAATATACTAACATAAATGGGGACACATGAAATTCATAGCGATAAACTAACTGGATTAAAGTAGCATTTTCATTCACTATACCATCTCTAAACGAAACACTATATCATGTTAACATACTGGTGGTAGACTGGTGGCCCTAAAAGAAAAGATTGGCAAGTGACGATTCATACAACCAAGTCCAAATAGTTGGTAGGAGGCTTGAACTTTATGCTTATGAAAGTAACTCTTCAATCAATAGAAATCATAACTAATGTTAAGGTTCTGAAACTCTACTTTATGGCTAGAGTGCATCGAGTTCATGGTCAAAAGAAAGTGGGACATACTCTCACTTGAAATGAGAAAGTGAGAATGCTCAGAATGATCCATAAATCCCAGAAACTAACATATGGAAGCAACCCAATCATCTGATTTTTTATTATACTTCTTCAAAAGATCCTCAACATTAAAATCAATTTCTATAGTTATTTGGCAATCTTGCATCATACATTGCTAATAATGATGTAGACAGCCACCTTACCAACTTGTATTGACAAGTTTATCCACCATGATGCCGTGTAATTGTAGAAGGAAATGAAAAGCTCACAAAAAATGACATCATATGGGAACAACTAAAATTTCTCAAGAAAGTCAACATGTATCTAGCACACGGGGAAAAGAAGAGCGTGATGGAAAAGACAGTAATGACAGGACAAACCAGAAACAGATCATGCAATTTCTATGACAAATAAGGTGATAACAATATAACAATACATAACCAAAGATCAATGACTATATTTGACATGGCTGACCATTAAGTAGATAAGCTCGGCCATAATCAACTGTCATTTTTCTAATGTTTAATAACCCATTTTGTCATTCCAAATAGTCCCTGGAACTAATCTTTTAGGAGCTCACTTCTAGTACTTCTCATACCTATATGCAACCAACTTAACCCTAGTTGTAAGAGTCTAACTAGGAAGAATTACTTGTTCTACACAATGCAAACCCGTTCCATTATATAGAGTTGGTCTATCTAGATTTTAATTGAAAAACATAGTCAGATTCTTCCGTCACATTTTTCCTTCTTTCCTCTTCTTGTTACTAGTATCAACAACAGAATGGTTGGAGCAGATCAAGAGCACTGATGTACCTGCAAAAACCAGCCAGATACACTATACAATCTAAATCTAAAAATATAAGAAAATTCACATACATCCTACCATAGACATTAAAATAAACAGATTTTATGCCTTCTCTTACCACAGATCTGATATGACATGGATGTAAATCGTCCTAGTTATCTCAGTGAACAAACTCAAAGCATTCAAAAATTCATCCTTTACATTTAAGTTCACTAGAAACCCTAACAAACATAAACTTCATCCAAATTCCCTTGGCTGATATGATATTAATCATTTCCCTGACCTCATTTTATTCTCAGAATTTTTAAGAAGATACCAGGAGTCCAGCCCTATAAGTGCAGCAAAACCTCCTTTTTTTACACCTAACTCGTTCCATTAAACCATTCCCATAACTAAAAACTAGGAAACCCGAACTCCAAAATTGCTTTCAAATTCATCTTTTCGATATAAAAATCTGTCCTACAGTCTGCGCCTATAAATTTTTTTTGTTCAATATGAAGCAGTGAACAGCTATTTCCTGAGAGTTAATAGGGCTTCCTAGCTAGAGCCCACACCCAGTGAATCATTCTGAAACCCTCTGCTGAGGATGTCACAAGAGAAAAGATTCTCTGCCTCTCAAGGAGTAGAGACGATGTTTCCATTCCTTTAGGGTCCTTTTTCGCATGGAAAGGCCTGGAAACTTTCAGATTAAAACCACCCTGCTTCGTTAAGCTTATTAGCTTCAGCCAGAAAGGAGTTATCTACATTCACCCTAAATGAGCAATACAAGTAATATGAACTTACTGCGACACCACCATCAGAAAACAAACCAAGAGTTTCAAACTTCATATATAGGAAGAAACCACTATTGCAATAAAATAAAGAATGTGGCATGTCTTTTCATCTTATAAATCTACCACCAAACCATCTATGAGAAAAACACAAGTAATACAGTACGTGACCTATTTAAATGCCAAATGTACAGAATGGAGAAAGAAAATTGACCAAACATAAACTCTATCTACTTCTGAAGGAAAGGCCTTACAAGATGTATATACTTGATAATGCATTTACCTTTTCCTATTGTATTTTTCACAAAATTATTTATCTTCATATATTATTTATTGATTTTATATCAGCTAGAGCAACATTATATACATTTTGATGATTACTGCTTTTTAAGATGTATAAAAACATTATGTAACTAAAAGCCATAACTAAAATGGTATCCTTAGAAAAATAATAATAAAGCACTTATTAATTCTTATCATTTTTTTTAATTCAATTAGATAAAAATAAAAAGTAATTATTTTGGAGTGTAAAAAAATTGTGGCTCTGAATAATATTTCATCCAAGAAATCTATACTATACCTAAAGAAAAGAAAAGGCGAAGGATACAGTATAGTTGTATTTTAACATAATTTTAAAAACAATTCTAAGACTCTACATTGTTTTTTTGTTAAATTCATTAATAATTGCAACTGAATTTACATTTCAAAAGCCCTTTTAATAGTTCAAACATTTTGCTTGGAGGAATGATGATAAAGAATATAGAATAACTTATATAATAAAACCTAGTTGCATAAACTATCTTATAAACGAAAGGACCATTAAAGAGGATTATTTCATACAAGTGATAGTACAAGCATACTTACTCTACAAATTTGGAGAGTGCCATCTCTCTAATAGAAGTATAAATCCCTATCAAGGCATCAACTCTCTCTCTCTCTCTGAGTCATTCATGGATCCATTCAATCATTTATATATTTCTTTCTCTTTTTGGTATGTAGTACACAATTAGAAAGCTCTCCCTAGCAAATAAAGAGAATCTTTTTGCATTTCCATGTCTATCATTTCCTCTAACTTAGATGATGACTTGGATTTAGAAGCCATTAAAGGGGGTCCCATTATTAAATGCCCATGGGGCATTTGATAAAAAGAATGACATGAAGAACCTGATTGCAGGTCAACCTATTGTTAAGGTATTGTACATTCTAGGTTGTCAAGAACAACTAATATTTCCTAATATGAATTGTGATAATCTTATATTGTAATAAAAGCAAGCTCAAGTCTACCATTTGTGCTTAATTAAATTAACTCTTGATGACTAATATTGTGACAAAAAGGGAATAAGTGCAATACCGGGGGAGGTTGGTAGTTGAGATGGAGAGATTTTAGGAAATTACAGTGAGAAAATTTAGAAAGATAATTGATGACATCAGTAAGTTTAACTGTAGTTAAATAACCAACAAGAATAAAGAACATCAATAGTGACTGACTAATACTTTGGGGCTCCCATTATGAGCACATGAAAAGTTCTCTACGCCCATAAAGATGGCATGGCAACTCAGCATTCAACTAAACCCCATAATTAAAGCAATGTCTGGTCTTCCACAAGTCCCCTCCTGCTGCATGGTAGTCAGAACATTTTGTGGTTAATGGGACAATTACCTCACTGGATGTCCAAGTTAACATCTCATTAAGAGGATATTGGGGGGCTATAATATGTTATTTTCCTTTCATAGTGATTTCCTGGCAGTCAATTACGTGTTGATATTGTGGAGAAAGACTATACAATCTGTAGTGGAAAATTCTTAGAACTTGAAGGGGCTGTGGCCCCTGCCAGCACCCATGTGTCTGCCCATGCGCATGCATTTTAAATTTAAAATTATGAATTTATGTACTTTGACCTCCCAGATATCATTCGTTTTCTCTGCTTTTCAATGAAATATTTATTATTGGACTCTTCTGCTAGTCCAGGGTAATGGCATAATTTTTTTATTATGGAAAGCATAAACAACACTCCATCTACAGAAAATCAATCAGCAACCTGAATCCCAACTTATGCACGCACACCTTGAGAGAGATGTTATACCCCTCACAAACGGAGCAACATATTGGAGATAGGTTTGCAATTGCTTCCACATATATAATTAAGATGAACCTATTTATTGGGAAGGGCAACGAAATTTTGTGTCCACTGTCTCAAACTCTCAATACACCTGAAATTTATCTTCCTGGGTAAGCAATACATCGCATCTACATAAGAACAACATAATGCTATATATTCTTCCTATCCATTGGTGCACCTAATACCATAGCTAGGACATCAGGTAATCACACTGATACGATGGCAAAGTATATGCCAATGTTGCCTCTAATAGAAAATTTATGCATATGATTCTAGACTACAACTATGAATGAGTAAGTAAATGAAAGTGCTGGCACCAAAGCTCATACATTTCCCTTGAACCAATGGAACAAAGGAAAAGGAAAAAAGAAATTTCTCTAGCCTGACACCAAAGTGACCCAAAGAACAGTGTATCGTGAAACAATTTGAGATTTTCGAACAAAAGATATATTACTCCAAAGCTTCCTGCCTAAAAGTTTCAGTGCCCCTTCTCAAAACTCTATATTACATCCATCTAATCTACACCAATTACGAAAATCAGTGGAATCCAAAGAATTACTGCCTACCCTTCCTCGGAAGAGAAAGGAAAATGAGCACATTGAGCTTCTTTTAGAAAAGAAACTAAGAAAACTACATTTAGCTTATCAGTTCATCAACTCTATTGATTCATTACAAGAAAAAGGCTCCATTACCCACAAGTGAAAATCTCCAATATCAGCCTCCACACTCCACAACCACAAAATTCTTTAATCTTATTGCAAACAGTGTAATAACTAAACAAATCCAAAACACGAATACAACGTGGAAACAGCAGAGATATATAATTTCTTATATATTTTCAAAAACTAACCTTAGTCATCTTTGACTTTCTCCCTTGTACATGCTGTGAGTTTCTCCATATTATATGCAGGACCGACAATCAAGGTCAGAAGAACCGGTATCGGGGACCATACCGGTTCTCCAGTGGAACGAGCCCGTACAGGCCGTGCCGAGCCAGTACCGAGAAAGAAAACCTGCCGAAGCCGGAGAAGGAGAAGAGAAAGAGAGAGCGAGCGGGGAAGGGAGGAAAAAGGAGCGATGGCGGACGCCGGTAGAGCGCCTTGGGAGGCCGGCAGAGGCCGAGGCCGCGGCCACGTTTCCTGTTTCTTTCGAAATAGGAAAATAGGCTATGGCTAAAAACATTGAAAATTTTAAAGTGAAGTTGGCAAATCGCTTACCGATTTCACTTAAAAATCCCAAAAAAAATTAAATTGAAAATTTTTAAGTCAAATCGGCAAGCGATTTGCCGACTTCACTTAAAAATTTTCTAATTTTTTAGCCGCGGCCTACTCTCCAGTTTCGAAAGAAATAGGGGACGCAGCTGCAGCCTCGTCCTCTGTCGCCCCCTGCGGCCTTCACCAGCCTCCCGCAACCCTCCACCGGCCTCCACCACCGCTCCTTCTCCCTCCCTCCCCCACACACTCTCTCTTTCTCTCCTTCTTCTCTATCTCTGGCAGCAAGTCGTTTTTAAAGCCGAAACCATACCAAAAAACCACCGGTACAGCTCAGAACGGACGAAACTGTCCGGTTCAGGACCGTTCCGCATTCCATGCTGACAACCAATTAGAGCGAAATTGCTTACAATTATTCATTCTTGTTCATCAGAAGCAAAGAATTAGCTACCATGTCAAGAAAGGGACCAAAATGGAAATAAGAAGCTTCATTATAAGAAGATTTAAAATAATTACTTAGTAGTCCCTTCATTCATGCATATTAGAAAATAAAAATCCTGATCATAGAATCCAAGTAACGATCCTAACTCCATAAATGTCTCTCATTTACCAAAAGAATCAAAGAAAATACACCCAAACAAAATTTTAAGAAAAAATTGCCAACCAAAGTTTAAATTTTTGCATGAGAAAAGGACAAACTAAACCCAGTGTAAGCAAGAAAAGTTATAATTACGGATCAAAAATCCATCAAATTTATGCTTACAAAAGCAATCCAACCCAAAAAATAGAAAGAAAAACGAAAGAAAATATGCATAGCAATAAGGTATCAAAGAATAGAAGAGGAAGAAAGAGGATCGGGGATCGGCACCTTCTCCTCCCTTTTAGACTCCCAGGAGTTCCAATTAAGGTTGATGTAAATAGGAGTTACTGTGTTAGGCGCACAATGTCAGCCAGTGTCCATGGCTTTAACTTAAAGAGACCTTTTATCTTCCTCTTCCTTACTGGTGGGAGGCTTTGGGAGGGGCTAGGCCTCCATACAGCGAAGCACCTCCATGCCACAGCGTTAGTGTTATGAAGTAGAGCTAGGAGCAGTGTTCATGGGGAGCAGAAGAAGCGATTGGGGGCCATTGGGGGCACAAGTAGAGGCGCAAATGGATCGGATCGGGTCGGGTCGGGTCCCCAACCCGACCTGGTTTTTTTTTTGGTCCTAATTTTGGACCTAGACCCGACCCGATTGAAGATCGGGTCGGGTCGGATCGGGTCCGAGTTTGGGTCTGAATCGGATCTACTTTGTGTGCTTTTGGGAAAGAATTTGGGCAAATCTAATTTGGTCATATTATGAGGTGCTGGGTGACCCATGACTTGAAAGACTTGCAATTGACCTCCAGTCAGAATAGATGACCCATGACTTCCTAACTAAGTCGGTCTACAAGCCAAATTTCATATCACACTATTTTTTATCTACATAACTGATTGGACGGAACTTGGTGTCTCCTAGCTCCCTTCTCATGAGGACAAAAAAAATCTCAGACCTTCCAAAATTCAATTCCATTGCAGAAAACTGGCACATGACCCATATTCAGTTCAGTGTTCCCTCACTTTCTCCCTTCAAAAGTTAAAAGAAACAAAAACCAAAAAACAGAAGGAAAAAAAAAAGCTAGCTACCGAGACACCAGAGGTATCAACAGTGTAATAGATCGACAGAGAATCCTGACGGGCCGAGGTTCCTTTGGATTCTGTGAACCTATGCTTGTTGCTACCCTTCCACGCTTGAACCCTACTCCCCTCAGGGCTTTTCCTCTCCCCCGCACACAAAAAAAAAAAGAAAAGACTCTCTTTTGCTTTTCCCTCTCTCTGTCTCTTCGGGTCCATTCAGGTCGGATCGGATCCGTTCGGTAAACCTAAACCCGACCCAAAAAATGATTCGGGTCCAATTTTAGGATCCGATCCGGACCCGTGGGTCCTCAAATTCGGGTCGGGTCGGGTCGGGTTACGGGTTGACCCGACCCATTTGCAGCCTTAGGCACAAGGGAAGCAAGTTCTACTTTACAACTTCCTCCCCACACCAATTTTAGTAATTAATAAAATCCTAGTGTTACTTACTCTCTTTTCTCAAGAAAAAAAGGAAATAAAATCCTAGCATTACTGCCTCTCTTTTCTCAAGAAAAAAAAGGAAATAAAAAGAAGGAAAGAAAGAAAGAAAAGAAAATGAGGGCATTGAACCACTTCTAAAAAGAAACTAACAAAACTTTAATTAGTTTAGCGGTTCATCAACTCTATGGATGCATTACAAGACAAAGGCCCCATTGCTTCAATGTGCAACAACCTCCACAAGCAAAAAACTCCTTTAGCAACAGCCTCCACACTCAGCAAGCACAAAATACTACACTCTAATCATATTGCAAGAAATGTAAAAACTAAACAAGTTGACAAAAGGAATAGCTGTGGAAATAATAGAGATTTATAATTTCTCATAAATTCGTCAACCCTACTCTCCATCATCCTTGAATTTCGCCATTTTATGAGCAGAACCAACAACCAGTTAGTGAGCTCTTGCTTAGAATCATTCATTTTTATTCATCAAAAACAAAGAATTAGTTATTTAATACAAGCAATAAACGGGAGAGTGTGGAAATAAGCAGATTTACCATAAGAAAATAGCAAAATTATTACTCAACAGTCCCCTCATTCATGCACATTATGATACAGAAATCCTGATCACTGATTAAACTTAGCGATTCTAACTCCATGAAATTCTCCATTTTACCAAAGGAATGGCCTAAAATTATAAGGAAAATAAAATCCTACATCAGAACAGCTCAAGTTTCAATTTTTCCGGAGAAAAGGGACAAATTAAGCCTATAAAAACAATTCAAACCCGGAAATCAGAGGAACAAAAAAAAATCAAAATCCATGGAACCCAGATGGGATCAGATGACAGAAGAGGGGGAAACGAGATCAGAGATCAGCACCTTCTCCTCCCGCTTAGCGTCCCGGGAGTTCCAATTGACGTCGACGTAGATGAGGAGTTCCCGCGTCTGCCGCACAACATCTGCCGGCGTCCGCGGCTTCGACTTGAACAGCCCCTTCATCTTCCTCTTCCCCGCCGGCGGGAGACTACGGGAAGAAGAGCCGGGCCCGCAGATCGCGAGGCAACCCGCACCACGGCGCTAGGGTTAGGGTTTCGCGCGGCAGCCGGGGGCGCCGGAAGAAGAAGCCAGCGCGCGAGAGAGAGGCGCTAGGGCTTGAAGCGTAGAGGCACCGAGTTCGACCAGCGGTTCTTTCACGTTGGCGAGGCCGAGGAACGGGGAGAAACGCTCATCCTAAACTTACGCCCGATTCTTTTCGCTCTCTGCTTTCCTTCGGATGAGCGGCCGAGATTTAAAGACCACAGAGGATGATGATGGTCGATCCCAAAATTTAAAACATGGGATTTATTTACCGGATAACAATAGGGATTATAATCAGTTAATTACGAGAAAACATAACCTGTTATAAATTAACATGGAGATCAACAAAGGGGGACATGGTTTCGGTTGGCTTCCTCGCTGTCTCTATCCGTTTGGGCGGTGGTCGTCGCTATCTAATGTGGCAGTTTGTGGTGGTGCCCGCCCACATGGAAAGAGGTGTTGGTGTGTCGGATTGGATTGCCGTAGAGCCATTCAATTCCAGGCATCTGTTTTAGCTTTTTACGTTCCAAATGGACGAGGGGCGGGGGCAAATGTTTTTTCTGGCCCTTTGATTTTAATCACAAGTTGGTTTCATAGTTTTAAAATTAGCTACTGCTAAATGAGGTTATAAGATGTCCAATCTGCTGAATTGGAAAATGATTTGGATTGTATGGTGGATTCAATGGTTTCCGTTGGGTAGAATGTTCCAGTTATGAGAACATATTGCGTGGGATCTATAGATGTTTTGACAAGTCCCATGTATGGGAAAGTTGTCAAGGTGGATGTTGACATCGATGGCCTTGGAAGGTTGTCTAAACGATCGGGAAGTAAGTAGAAAACATCAAGAAAGATCAGGGAGTGTCCGCAAGAAAGAAAAAGCTATACTGATTATTGATAATTGTATGTCACAAACCTTATTGGTTTGGTACTAGCATATTCTATATATGGTGACCGATAAACTGTGAAATGGCTTATGTTAATCTATTCAAACATTTATGGAACAAATATTATATGGGCAGGCCGTAGAGAAAAGAAAAAAATATAGAGTAGACTTCTTATTTTGTCATGTTTTCTTTTTATACCCATCTTAAAGAACAAACCTAAAAGTTGAAGACTCTTACTAACAGAGTCATTAGTTTCGTGACTAAAAAAAAGTATGGCATTCATTTTCTTCCTCATTTTTAGAACACATTTTTTATCGGTACATATTAAATGACCAAGTAATACTTATCAAGCAAATTAATCATCTAGAAAGTCAATACTCACCTCTAGGAAAGCTTGAAATATTTCTTTGAAGCTTTTCTTGCTTGGATTCTCAAGTTAATGCTCTTTGTATTAGTGGTTCCTCTTGTATTAATTGCTATTCGATGTTCAACACTTAAGAGTTATTTTCTAATTGATTTTTGATGCCTCTATGGCAAGAGGAAGGGCTGGAGTCTTTTGACTATTAGAGTTCTTTTGAGAGTTGTTGGAGGCCATTTAATGCATTGTGCACATGCTGAAAAATTAGTCATTATAGCCTAGTCACCTCAAGTCGACTCTGTTGAACCAATGGATTGATTTTTGATGAGTACAAAATGTTTGAGTATAATATTGATGATTTTGTATTTTTGGAGTAGTTAATTTGTTATTTAGGAAGCTCAATTAATTTGAAAGGTTAGACAAGTATGAAGAAACCTAGAAGAACATATCACAAATTTGGAGATGTATTTGAAGTATTTTGAAATCTTTTGTAGTGGAGGAGTCGACTCCAAGTGAAAAAGAAACGACCTTAAAACCCAGGAGTCAACCCCAAATTTGCAGGAGTCAGCCCTAGAAAGCCACATATCAAAAATAGAAGTCAATCATTTTTATATACTTTAGGAGTCAAACCCATGACCTCAAGAGACAATCCCCAAGACTTCAGGAGTCACCTCCAATATTTTAGGAGTCAACTCCAAGATCTCAAGAGTCGACCCTAGGATTCAAGAGTCGACCCCAACACTTTAGGAGTCGACCCCTCTATGCATGATATCTAACAACTAGTTTTTCTGCAAGCATAAAATGTACAAAACAGCTTCCAGACTATTTTTTCCTCTCCAATGGCTAGAAATGACTCTCTAATAACTTTTTAAGTTATAAATGCTTCCAAATTGAATTGGAGAAGTGAGGGATCAAGAAGACTGAGTAGATGTGATAAAAAAAAAACAAGTTAACCACTACTTTTAAGAGCTTCAAGTTCCATGACAACATTAAAGCAAGTAAGAAAGAAAAAGGGAAAGAGCTCACTTCTATTCTTTAAGATCACAACATTCAGAGCAAATCAAGCACGAGCTACAATGAGAAAAATTCAATATTTGTAAAGATTATTTTATATGTATTTTCTATCTTTCTTTGTGCACGATATTAGGGAATCTCGTGTGGAATTTTCGTATAACTAAAACCATAACAAATCAGGAACCTTGTAAAGTTTGGTTGTACCCATAAAGCAGCTCGATTGTAGTTGGTTATCTTAAAAAATTGGCTAAGTTTTGCGGTTTGGAAATCAACAAGGAGTTTCTAAGTGTTAAAACTCGGAGTTGGTTTAGCTATACAAACAAAAAAGCTTGATTTTGGTTGATTGCCAAACAAAATCAACTAGGTTTTATTGTGAGTTCGAAAAACTACTAAGTTATAATCTTGCTTATAGATCATGGTGAATTTTCCAAAGACGAAACCTTCGAGAGTAAATGTAGGAGTTGAGTTTGGCTCCAAACCGCTATAAAATCTTGGTATTTGATTTGTTTGTGCTTGTTCTTATTTTTTGTACTTATTTATCATTCATTTTGCTGTGCATACTTGTGTTTAAATTAGTTTTACTTAATCATTATTTAAGTTTGTAAAAAGTTTTGGAAAACTCAATTCATCCCCCACCTCTTGGGTTGTCATCTTGGGCAACAATTGGTATCAAAGTAGGATGCTTCAGATCCTATGACGATTCATTGTGATAGTACGGCGGTAATTGCCTATACTAAGGATCTCAAGTATCATGGAAGAACCAAACATATAAACATTCGATATCACTATGTGAGGAATATGATTGTGCATAAGGAGGTGGTCCTGAAGTATATTTCTACAAATCACATGGTTGCAGACCCCGTGACTAAGCCTATAGCAAGAGATGCTTTTAAGGCTTATGTTAAAAGTCTAAGGTTCCATAGATTGTAATTTTCCTTCAGTTAACTATGATTTGTACACCTATTTGGGATATTAATGCTATTCATTGCTTGGTACTTTATCATATAGCATGATTGATGATGATCACACACATGAACATACTACGTGATTATAATATATAAAGGTATGTCAACATGCAAAGATTGGCTTATTCATACAAGCAATTGCCTCTGGCGCATGAATAGCGAGCTGAGATGAGACAATATTTTTGGGCTTGTGGAACAAGTTAGGATGATAAACAAAAATATGTTGCCTTAGTTAGAGCTAAGAAGTCCTTTTTCAGCGTATGGACTGCACATGGAGAACCCACAATCCATGTAGCATGTGGTTAGCCAGATGTGAGATCTACTTTTGGTGCCTCACTGTGTGAGTCTTTGAGTCATTTAATTGACTTATTTTATGCTCTTGTTTACTTTTGACTATGTCATAAGACTAAGGTTTTGATGTCAACTACTCTAACATGTTGCTTATGACTATGATTGATATAGTCTAAAATGGCATTGCTGGAAAAGCGATCAGACCAAGGTTAAGTGGCATGAGGGCGAAGGGAAGACTATTTATTAATATATCAGTGAGTGCATTTGTTGTCAACAGGTTATGGCACTATAGTGTATAGTGACATAATCGTGAATACATCATGATAATGGTGTAAGAGTCAAGCATTGTTTTGACTATTTATACTCGAGAGCGATTAAAAAAGGCTTGATCTGGTGTGTCTGAATGGGTCTAGGGTATAACGAGACACTTAGAGATGTTGCTATGCTAGTCTTCTCTGGTGAGAGATTTGGTGTAGTGTTTCCATATTTTTTCTACATGTATGCTCGGTGGTCGCACAACCTATTTGCTAGTATGAACAAGATTGATAACACTTAAGGAGATGCATGACTGGGTTGTGCCCACTGTGTGCGAGTGGGAGATATAATAAAAGGGAGGGCGCCCTCAGTGGGTGCTCCCCCATAGCTTGGCAGTAACCCCTAGCTTAAAGCCGGGCGTTACATGCGGTTTTGCCTTTGGGCAAAACGGCTATAGAATGCTATTTAATCCGGCCATCAGTTATGATTTTGGGGGGCCTATATAAAGCTCCCCCTCCTCCCTAGTTGAAGGAGTATGGAAAAAATTTCTCTTCTTGCATCTTCTTTTGTTCTCTTTTGATTGGAGCATTCAGGCATGGAAATAGTAGACGTTGCTCTCGTAGTGCGTTTCTTCACTGAGTAGAAACTCTGGCGGCTCAAGCTTTTAGAGGTTCAAACTTTGGGACACGTAAAACAACCTCTGAAGGATCAAATTTCTGCGACTATGAGGTATACAAATTTCCACTGTATTATTTATTTGTATGCATAGTTTCTAACATTAATGTTATCACAAGTCTCACTCTCTCACACAAACTCACTCTTCCCTCTAGCCCTCAGCCATAACCTACATCTTGCCCCAATTGAAGCTACTAGCCACTACCAAGCTTGTGTTGAACCAACCGCTTGGAGCCTCCCCAATCTCAAAGATCTACTCCCTGCTGTAGAAAAGGTATCACCTTTCCTTGTTCAAAGGAGGCTCAAATCTCTCCCTCCAGCCTCCTCCCACCTTTCTTGTTGTTTCTTAAGTTGCCAGCACCATGTTGAATCTAGATGCTCGGCTGGGTGGTTGACCACAACCCCAACTATCAAAATCCCCTAAATGACAGTTATCCTTCACTATTTTGAGAGGCTTGGACCTCTCTCGCACTCTTCATCTCTCCCCCCTCATTATATGTCGGCCACTAGCGTGCTTGCTAGACCTTGTTGTCAATTGGCAGTCGACCAAGCTCTTCACCTATAGATCCATCTGTTTTGTTGGCGGAGGCCTGAAGGGCTGAGTCAGTCCTGCCGCCTGCCAACGTGGATGCGTTGAAGGAGTAGGGTGGGTTATACCACTAAGGAGTCCCTGAACCCACTGGCGAGGCTCTGTCGGAGTCCGGAGTTGAGCGAGGCTTGGTCAGAGTCGACTTATGGCACTATGGGCCCCTACGCTAGTTTAAGAAAATAAAGTTGCGCCTTCACTAACACCTGTGAGTTTTGGTGTAATGATAGCGCTTGATCCTGACAATTGGTATCAGAGCCATAGGTCTCGAGTTTGAAACCAAGGCATCACGTTGGGGGAGGATTGTTGGCGGAGGCCTGAGGGGCTGAGTCAACGTTGGCGAAGGCCTGAAGGACCGAGTCAGTCCTGCCGCCTGCCAATGTGGATGCGCTGGAGGAGTAGGGTGGGTTATACCACTAGGGGGTCTCTGACCCACTGGCGAGGCCCTGACGGAGTCTGGAGTCGGGCAAGGTTTGGTCGGAGTCGATTGTGGCGCTATGGGCCCCTGCGCTAGTTTAAGGAAATAAAGTTGCGCCTTCACTAACACCTGTGGGTTTTGGTGCAATGGTAGCTGTTGCCCAAGGTGACAACCCAAGAGGGGGGGTGAATTGGGTTTTCTAATGATTATGTTTCCTAATTTTTACTTTGAATTGAATGCAGTGGGATGATAAGATGTTACTTACTTAAGCTTTAGGTATTTACAAGTAAAGCAGTGGAAAATTAAGCTAGAGCAATTATATTATGGCTTTAGGGTGCAATTGATCTAAA
>JAOXJJ010000806.1:0-13521 GCA_025769935.1 Phoenix roebelenii
GGCTACTTTCTTCTACCTTTATTTTTAATTTAATATTAGTAGATTGGTAGGATTTGAAATTCTATGATACAAACTTACTAAATGCATAGATTTATTTTGTGCTAGAGTAGATTTATTTTGTATTCAAATAGAATTATTTGGAAGCAGAATAATATACATGTATATTATTCTTTATAAGATTTTTCATTAATTGAATTTATAGATCTGCTTGTTTATTTAGAGATTATATTGCTAACATATACTAGAGCAGTATATGCTCTCAGTATTGACAATTTTAAACGACAACCTGATGAGGTGCAGTCGTTGATGGATTTAATGAAGCAAAAGATCGATGAATTGCTAAAGGAAGACAGCATTGTGAACAAATATAGAATTAGGATTAATTTTTGGGAAAACATGAGTCTTTTGAGGGAGCCGGTAAGATTAGCAGCTGAAAAGGCAATGGCAAGCACTGCCAGGAATACAGGACCAGTGTTCTCAGCATGCGTGGCCTACACGTCGACAAATGAGATCATGCATGCTGCTGAAGAATCATGTGTAGAAAAGAGGGGCAGAATACGGAAAGGGTATAATAATGGTTATAAAGATGAATCAGTTCGGGCAGATAACATGGATAGTGTGATTTCAGTTACACATCTGATCGCCCTGATCCTGATATTGTGATCAGGACATCGAGAGAGACTCGGCTGAGTAATTTCCTTCTCTGGCAAACTACTTTTAGCCACTAGCAAAATCTAGTCCCTTTATGGCCAGAGTTCTCTTCAGGCATCTCGTTTGGGCCATTTTAGAATACCAAAGGAGAAGTTCAAGTAAAGAGAAAAATTGAGAGCTATGATGTTTAGCTTTCAGAAGTTGTACCATATTTCATTAGATTCAATTGTGTTGTAACGATATGAGCTTTATCTGTTTTATAATGAATACAATGCTATTATTGCAATTTTATGCTGGCATGATTGTTTGAGGATGGTACCCATGATAGAGGTTGAAATTTGAAAAAAAGGGAAGGTATTATAGTTTTCCATGAAAATTGTTGGTTTTGGTGAAGGCAATTCTCTTTCAGCAGAAATTAAATTAGTGATTCGACATGTATCTTCTGTATCATGACGGTTTATTGTTTTCCATAAGCATATGCCTATTCATTTTTACTGCTTTGCTGCTGCTGCTATCGTCGTAGTTTATTGTTGTTGCTGCTACTGCTGCTCTTATTATTATCAGCTGCTTGCAGTTTTTATAAAGCAAAATTTATTATAGGTTCCTATCATTTAATACAGTATCTTGGCTCTAAACATTGCCATCACAAGTGAACGTTGTTCTTAGCTATGTTTTAACCTTCAGGTATTCCACAAAAGACTGCAACAGTTGCTGTACCTTGACCAACATGGGCATCTAATCAGATGGGGCAACAACGCTGCTGAAAAGCCTGACCAACTAGAAGTCACTTGAGTGCCATAAAAAAAATAAAAATAAAAAATAGAGTGGATAAATGTTGGGCATGGATGGTTTCCTAAGAAATTTTAAATGATGGTATTGCATCTACGTACGCTTCATGTAGAGAGAAACAACACAGAAGCATATGTACATGTCTTTGAAGGGCAAGCAAATTAATTAGTATATCCAATATCATGTGCTTAAGCAACCTGGTCTTTCAATTTCACAGAAAAAATGTACTTCTCAAGCAAAATTTGACTATAAATGTTGTCCCTTGCATCGGAGCCATCGCTGCTGTGTAAAGATCCACACTGGTTGGCTGTAAACTTCCCATGATGGCCTGTGAGATGAAGGGACCGAGCATTGTATAATACCAGAACTATATAATACATCCGTCTTAACTAAAAAACCCTAAGGGTTCGTTTGGTTCGCGGAAAAAGAAGGGAAAAAAGTATGGTCAACGGGAAAGTAATAAGATGTCTCTTGTATGGTTGGAGTTTTTAAAGGAAAGAGACGGAAAAACTGTATTCCTATGGGAATATGATTCCCACATTTCATGGGAAAGTCTTTCCCATGAGAAACATGGGGAAGTTACTTTCCCATGAGGCGGAAATCACGTCATTTTTATTTTTTCCCAAAAAATCCCTTCAGTATTAAAAAAACATTAAAGAGGCATTAAAAATCTAATTTTTATTAAGGGCATAGTAGGAATTATACATAACTTCCCCAGAAAAATGGATGTCCAACCAAACATATGCACTTTGGAAATTTGTCACTTTTCCATGGTCAGCCAAACATGCCAAAAGTACTTTCCTAGGCATCATCTTTCTAAGAATTTGTTTTCCAGGAATCATATTCTTAGGAGGGAAAATGCTTCCCGCGAACCAAACGAGCCCTAAAAGGACTCAGGATGGAAGTGGAACTTGTGCTGCTTGAAGTTGATTATGCTAGGTTGGTGATCCTTATTCGCCTTGACAAGAGGTGTCGTGAGCAATAATAACACCAAATTAAGCAGACACGAGAAGGGATTATGGGGACCCCATGGTGCCATAGCAACGTTGGTGGTGTTAATTATCATGCCCTGACCTACCAGCATGAGCAGGTAGTCGGACAGCCTACAAGATTTGACCCATAGAACATGAAAAGCCTGCTTGAGATTTTTGATTTCCATATGGATTATTCATAATAACAGGCAGTGGTAAAATTAAAGCATCTAGAAAATTTCAAATGTTATAATTTTACAACCAAATTTAATCCAATTGCTTCTACATTTTATCAAATGTCATTACATAACATTTTTCCAAGGTAAACATTATTCAAATCAAGAAATTTACTAAACCCTATCTCTCCTGTTTCTCTTCAAATTAGTTAAATATCATTGAAAGATTGACGTTGAACAGCATTTGCATAAAAGTTCCGCTATTCATTTTATTTTCACTCTTTTTCCAAAGCTGCCGAAAGCTCCAAAGTTTTTACAAAGAATTGCAGAAAAAAAAGGTTTCACTGTCATTTGTTGTTCTTTAGATATTTTTGTTCTCAGATTTTTGAAAACAATAATTAGGCAAAAATTAAAATAGCAATGCCCTATAGACCTTGAACTCTGAACTTTTGGTCTGGGCTTTGTGCATTAGGCCCAAGCCTGTAGTTAAGAATCACAATCGGACTTCAGTCATTAGCTTAGCATAGGCGCATAGATTCTATCAAAAAGTCCTGTTAAGGGTTGCCCTATGATCCTGCATAAAGAAAATAGAATAGTTACTGGAAGAAGAGAGAACTAGGACACTCCCAAATCCCAAGTATTTTTTTTTTAAACATCCTGATAATTTTGGAGTTTCATTGGATACCTGCAAACAGTAACCAATTTTATTTTATTTAACTTTTTTAAAAAAGTATAATCAATTGTATGGTTAATTTGCCATATCTCGATTTTTAGACTAGGTTTATTTTTAAATCTATTTTTTCTACGAAGTGACATCGCTTTTGTTGGTGTAGCATGATAAGCATACAGAACAGCCACTGCTCACCGCCAATCAAGATGGATCATTATATTAAGAATGGATCATTTACTTAGAATGCTTTCCCATAGCTGACTCAGTCTTTCCCTTTAGTAAATTCTGGATTAGGCTAGTGTCCTGTTCCTTAAACTAGGGAAAGTAAATAGCAAGACAATTAGAAAAAAGTAAAGTGGCTGAACAACGCTTAGTATTCAATCTAGTATAGTGGAGACTTGTGTCGACGCAAATGAGAACCCCCTCACCTGTTTATAGAAGAGGATGATGTCTCTTGTCATCCATTTAGTAGCTAGAACAATATTTTAGACATTGTAAATATCTTGCTCCTAAAAATATTCCAAGTGTTAGAGAATTCTAGACATTTCAGGGAAACTCCAGATTTTTCCAACAAAAATCTTTGCAACTCGAGTTTCTTTTAGAGTTTGAGTGCATTTTTGAACTCAAATTGTTAAGAACGTGTGACTTTCCTTCCTAAGAGAAATTATTCCCCACAATAAGATGTTTCCTTTTACCCAACAACAAAAAGAGACATACTATAAACTTTTCTTTAGTTATTATTTAAGCAAGAAAGCTGCCTTCCATACGCTAGTAGGCATACAAGCGCAAATTTATTCTTAACTACATCAAGAGCACGTTATGGACCCATTATGCAAGGCATATTATAAGGTAGGGATTTTCCTCTAGGAGTGTCAGTTGCCACCCCCACCACTTCCATAGCCGGACCCGTAACCGTGCCCATAGCCGGAGCCGGAGCCACTGCCGGACCCGCCGCCACCTCCACCGCCGCCGCCACTGCCATAGCCTCCGCCATGGGCACCGCCGGCGCCATACCCGGAACCACCTCCTGAACCATATCCCGATCCACTCCCGCTTCCATGCCCTCCGCCGGAGCCGCCGCCAGCACCGCCACCTCCGCCACTGCCGTAGCCTCCACCATGTGCACCCCCACCAGCACCGGACCCGTAGCCCGAACCAGAGCCGTACCCGGACCCAGTGCCCGAGCCCTCGCCACCGCCTTTTCCACCACCTCCGCCACCACCACCTCCCTTCCCGTATCCTCCACCAACTCCTCCGCCAGCACCCTCACCGTATCCCTCACCATATCCCTTACCATAACCAGACCCAGAACCACCGCCAGAGCCGCCACCACCACCACTTCCACCGCCACCTCCACCGCTGATTCCGGTGAGGGATCTAGCGGCAGAAGTGAGCCCAACGCTTAGGAGGACAATGAGGGCAAGAGCCAAAAGCCTAGTGCTACTACGACTAGCCATGGTAGTCAAGGTGCGGAGTTAAGGGATGCCAAGGTAACGGGGGAGAGGAGGGGTATTTAAAGGGCTTTTTTTGCATGGGTAACGGACGAAAGCTGAGGCCATAATGCACGTTTTTTTTTTTTTTTTTTTTTCGTGAAATGCACGTTGTTTTCGAGAGGGCCAAAGCCGTGTGAAATGAGGACTCCAAGGGCGTTGGCTGGTTGCTCTTTTTTGACACTTATGGTGCCGATGTGTCATCAGCTTATTTTCTCACTTTGTTAGTGGGATTCTCTCGATTATACCCACCCAGCGTCGCTCATCCACCTTTTTTTTCACTTTTATTTTATCATCGATATAATATACGTTTTGCTTTTCTAAGGTAGCTAGCTTTTATGCCTAAGGAAGGGATTCACATTTCAGGATTCACATTTCATCGCATGAATCTACTATTGGATTATCCATCGATTGCTTTGAAATGTATACAGATAGATAAATGATAGAATTTGAAGTGCTTTGATCAAATAGTACTTTCATGTGAAAGAAGTTAGATCTTTCTTCCGCACGAAGGATATATACATTTCCGATCCCTCCTACAGGGTTAGAATGCTCACAATATATATAGTGCTTTATGCTTGCTTCTTCCATGCACAACAAAGCAGCATGCAATAACTTCTCATGCACGCAATTGGCTCTGGTGCACTAGCAAGGATGAAGTAGTGCACATTGAAACTTAATTTATTTGGATTTGAGTGAATAATGTCAGGTCGACTCAACCCTCGATCAATGCAAAAATAAATAAATAAAATAATACTATAAGTAATAAAAAATTAAGTTGTAATATAACACAAAAAAAATAATTAAAAAATACATAGAAAATATAGAATAATAATTATATAATTTAGGTACATAAAATAGAGATGGAAAATAATTAATACTGATTTACTTAAGTTGGATCACGCTTTAAAGAAAAATTCAGCCACGTTATTAAGTTGGATCACCAAATTTTGGATTGAAATGTTTGCTTGAAATTGAGTTCAATAAGTGATTTATCCAACAGTTCAACTGGCTAGATCTAGATTAAATTGCATAACCCTTGGTATTTAAAAAAATAATATGAAGAAATTATAGTAGCTTCAACCATTTTTGCCCATTTGTTTCTTGGTCTAATATAGTATGGATGTGTATCAAACATTGACATGTACGGGATGCTCAATATAGCTGTGCACCTTAGGTATCTTGCTGTGTGATGTGTTAGCCTATTCATTGGAGCTAACTTGGCTCTAAGGATCAACTAGAGGTAATCTTGTTCGAACCAGCATTTGGCATATGCAAACACATGTCATTGTTTGTTCTATAGCTGATTTTAGATTTGTTAATGTAAAAATGTGCATTGGCATATGTAAAGATCATAATTGTACTTCTCTTTTATCTGGTGGAGATATACATGTTTTTTTTAAAAAAAAATTGTCAAAAAAAGAGCTTTGCAATCATTTGTCAGGAATGTTAAAAGGATTATCCATATCAAACATTTGAAGAAACATGTTCAAATGTTTAGAACATAAAAGAGGAGAGGTGCCACCACTGGACTATGGCCTTGTTCTCTCGGACGATATACAAGTTTGAGAGAGAAAAGAGAAGGATACTTGTAAAGCTTATAAATGACTCTCTTTTTTAGTTTCCACATATTTCAAAGAAGGGGGAGTATGGTTTAGTTCCCCACCCCCACAAAAGAAAAGAAAGAAGAGAGAGAGGGAGACTATGGCAAAACAAACAACATTAAAAGGGAGAATGATGACTCTGAAGCAACCATGTAGTCAAACAACAGGAGAGGAGTTTATGTTATACAAAAGCCTATACATCGACCATGGTGCATCTTATGGGTGTTATCAAGCTAGACATGTTGGTGCTAATTAAGCGTACTAGTTTTTGTTATACCTATCAATGAATCTAACTAAATGAAGAAAAAGCGATGAAACTAAAATCTAGTCAATTTGGGTTTTCCGCTATTCATAGTCAAGTTTGAATAGGCATAACTAGGGTTGGTGCATTCTAGGGCAACATAGAATCTAATAAAGAAAAGATTTTTTCCCCCAAAAGTGAAAGTTGGATTTTGAGGAATCAAAGCAAAATATTGACTTTTATATATTTTATATTTAAATTGAGGAATCGAAAGTTGGATTTAGTTCTCCCCACTTGAAAAAAAATTATTCAAATTTAAGTCTCGCTCAATCTATAAAATTGATTCTTATTTCATGTTTGCGTTTATATCTCTAAATAAAATTACTTATTAAATTTTATTATTTTGCCTCTTTAAAATATTTTAATATAATTTTTATTTTGCACACACAACCTATTAATTCAGTGAATAAAATAAAATAAATTAAAGGAACAATTTTCTTTTCAGAAAAAAATACCCCAACAATGTTATCTAATTAATGGCCCAATCCTTACCACCATGTAATAAATCTATCATGCATTTTTTTTGTTACTCAAAATGTATTGTGCAGGCCCCTATACCAAATAATGTAAGTTGTAGTAACTATATAAATTTTCTTTTTGAAAGATACTGTACAACCATTTTACGTAGACACATGGTAGGACAAACACATACATGAGCATATGAGCACACGTGCACAATATATGTATATTCACATAGATATGTACCTATGGTGCATACATGCATACACATAAGCAATCGTACATATGCTCGTACAGGCGTATGCAAATAGTTTTCTATTTTAAGAAAAGAATCTTCGTTTATTATTTTTAATCTATTTAAGAAAAATTATCCCACCGACATGTTAAGCTGGGAACAACTAATAATTAAAAAAAAAAAAAAGACGCGCCCGGATGCCTACTTGCACTAACTTGTAGATTCTCTCTCGATCTCGCCCGCAGGCAAGCGGCCGCGTTTGAAGCACTTCAAAACGTTGAAACATCACACACCACAGCCACTCCCTCCCTTCTGTCGCGTGGACTTATCCATCGCTCTTCCACCAAGAAACCAATCAAAATCCTGCGTCAAATTCCTCCATGTCCACCTACCATTCGCCCTTGTCGCCTTGTATGACTTCTTTTCTATATGAGATCGACCTCGATCTGCGCTCCCAACAACCCCACCAAACCTTAATTTTCTACTTGCCTTGGCTCCAAAGCTTGCATTAAATCTTTCATATCGATTTGACACTGGAAGCTTTTTTCTCTGACCGTTTGCAGCTACTGCTTTGCTCGCTTAGTTTGCGATTCAGATATGTATTCTCTGACTTTTTTCGTTCTATTTTGTTTCCATCGAGAAAGGTTCGACGCAAGGATATCGAGGTGAAGCTGCTATTCTTTATCGTCGGCGGTGGTGGAATTTGCGAGCCAGTAACTCATTGTGATATTCTCGCTGCATGGATTCGGTTGCGTTTTTCAACATAACGTTTGACTTGCAAAACGAGATCATCAGCTTCCTTCTTTTGATGTTGAAACTTTTCTGTGGTATGTAAATTATGGAAGGAGCCCATGCATTACGAGCACAGCGACGTAAATGATTAAGCTTCGTCTCTTGATGCAACTGGATGGGGGTCATGAACTCATGGGAATCATGGAGCGGAAATCAGCGGCCCCATGATTTACATCGTCATTTTACGAATCACGGATTCGTTTGATTCTGCTTGAAGCCATGTTGGACTATTCTATCTCCACATGTTAGTTTCCTGAAAACGTCGGGGTTAAATTAATTAGTTTACACTAGAGCAGGTTTATGGAAGGAGGACATGTCGCTGCACCAGATCCACAACCACCGCCAACATCGCACTGCTCCACATAAATTAAATGTGATGGTTCAGAATTCAAAATAAATACTAATTAAATCAAACAATAATAGTAGAAAAAATATTGGAGAGATAAAATAAATTTGTTCAAAAAAATAAAACAAATTAAATCAAACAAGTATAGTAAAAAGATTGGAGAGATAAAAATAAATTTATTTTAAAAAAATAAAGACTAAAATAATGAGTATAGTTTCTCTTACTAGGAAGCTTCAAGCCTTTCTAGAGGTCTCTCTCCTTCTCTCAAAGATAAAATTTTCTTCTGCCACAATTCATGTACTCTTTTTTCCTCTTAACAAGACTACATGCTTTCTCCCACTAAATGATGAAAACATTTTTTTTTTCATACTAAAAAGACAAAAATATCACTATTATACTTTCACTAAAAAATAAACTCAAATATATTGAGCTTGAGACTCGACCTGAATTAAAATAGATAAGAATCCTAAATTTATTAGAATTAATGATCAATTAAATAAATTCTAATAAGAATAGGACTTGGCAGTGAATCTCAATACTCCTCTTTGTTGTCAAATCCATACCGACAATATTAAACTTGTCGATATCATCAAATATCACAATACCCATTGTTATTATTATCGTAGTAGTATCAACATGCAATGACTTGTCAAACGAATAATTAAATAATGTTCCTTTTTTATTTACTTGAATAATAACTCTTTTACTGGCTCATCCTCTTTTATATATGTATTGAAGTCGACGATGTTCTACAACACTTTCTCTTAGTATTGGTTGTGCGATCATTATGTCGAGGCTCCATTGAGCATCCAACTTCTGCTAATGAACATCAAGTTGCCGATTGCGATCATTACTCACCATAGCATTGGCCATTCTATGCAAATAAGTAAAATCAATAACAAAACTTTGGCCACATTAAAATATCTCCAATTGAACAACTCTATACTAGACAGCTCTTTCATTTTAGGGGTAATGAGATCGATATATAATTTATTTTGCATTAGTACAACTGCATATATCTGCTTGTAGTTACCTCCTTCTAATCATGAAATCAAATCCTCATGCATAAAATCTTCTAATTGTCCAAACTCTAAATTAGTTTCAAAATTAGTTAGTGCACCAAAACCATTGTCGAATACCAAAACACAATATAAATCATCTATACCAAGCATATCTTCTTATTACTTTATCTCTAAAACTACTTCATAATTAATTGACTCTTCGTCTGCGTGTCTATCTAATTCTCCAAAAGAAACATCCATGTCCTGGATAGCATGAGCACAACATTCTTTTGCATGATTTGACTCCTCAATAAAGATCACTATGATTGGATCAATCGTAACATCCTTTGATTCTTCTGATTAATATCAGAATCAATTGGTTCTTCAATCATGATCTCTTCTAAATTTGATAAAATATCCGTATGATCAAACTTCTTTTGTTCCAGATTTTCTTCTAAATTTGGTTGATTCTAGAGTCGATCAACCTTACCATGCTTTAAGTTTTCAGAACTTGATCAAATCTCTAAGTAATCAAACTTTTGCTACTTCAAGTTTTCATTTTTAAACTAATGTTGCTCTTCTTTCAGATTTTTGGAGAAACCTAAAATCAAAATCCATTGTTCAGGTAACTTTTGTTTTAGAATATCTAAATTTCTCATTGCTAGATTTTGAGTGGAGAGATACAAGAATATCATATACTTTCTTTTTTGACTCCTATACATCCTAGATATGGAGATAATTTATTCTATCCAACATAACTTGGATAATCCACATCACCTTTTAAGATTATAGATTTCTCTTTTTTTTTCAACCTCATTATCAAGAGTATATATTTCATCATATCTGACTCTCCCAAGATATCCCACAAATCTTGTCCCAACAATTATGATTTGATAAAAGACTTTCAAATTGGAGAATAAGTATAATTCAACTTAATTATTAAGATAAGTCATTGAAGCAAAAGCAACCATGTCGATGTTGGTGAAGTTGGCCACCATGATCCGAATATTGAATTATCTTCAAAACCATCAACAATCAAGTCGTTACCCCAAAAATTATGCTCCCGATAACTCATTGAAGCCGCACACCTCTTGGCCACACTCCAACCTTGTTTTGATACCATGTAGCATAACATTGATGTACATTGCATGTGTCAACCTAGGATCTAAAATGAACACCAATTGAATCTAGCAATAGTAGTGAGAGAAAAAAAATTGGAGAGACAAAAATATATTTATTCAAAAGAAATGAACGCCTGAAAATCCTCAAGTCTCTCCAAGATGCCTCTCTCTCTCTATCAAAGATATCTCACAAAGATCTCCCTTTACCACAATTCACAAAGATCTCCCTCTCTTACTAAAACCATACTCTCTTCCAGTAAAAGATAGAAACATCATTATCTTCTACTGAAATTTAAAAATATCACTATCCTTCTTCAGCTAAAAAATAAACTCAAATATATTGGGCTTGAGACTCAACTTAACCTAATATGGATTTGAATCCTAAAGCTATTGGAACTAATAACCAACTAAACAAATTCTAATGAAAATGTGACTTAGCTATGAATTTCAACATGTTCAAGATTCCATCGAAGCACTCATATACATTTAGGATATTTATGATAGATTCCTTAAATGTACATCTACGAAGGTGGATCTTCTAAAAGAAATGGAGGATAAAAATTGAAGTCCAAGAAAGCCCAGGTTTGAGCTAAATTTGAGTCAATGGTAGTGATTGTTTTGATTTGTCCAAGGTAGAGACACCTCAATTTGATAGGAAATTGAAGCAGAGAAGTGCAGGAAAAGAGTATCGTTCAAGTGTTAAATATTTTGATTATGATATAAATAACTAAAAATATCTAGAAAATTTAAATACTTTATTTTAGATATTTCTATCCTATGCATTAAGGGGGTAAAAAAATAGAGAGTTTTAATAGCTTGATATAATCTAAAGCATTAAAATCTATTGAATTTTGATCTACACATTTTTCAAAATGCATGAATTATATCCAAAATATTGATTTTCAATTTATCCGTCCTATAATATAATTTAACTCACCAGAACAATGAGTATTCTCCATTTTTATACCCACTTGTTAGATAGGTAAATAGTGGAATATATGGCTTTTGATTTTATTGTTTCTCATGTAGATCATTATCAATGATATATATCTCTAATTTAAAAAACCCATTACTAATTTTAAGTTGTTAAATCTTTTTTGAAAAATAAAAATTCCATTGTTCAGTATTTACCTAATTCAATCCTCCAGAATATACAAGAAATCAAATTCTCGTCCAATTAAGAAACATCATAGCTTTTGATAATCTATTCACATCATAATTTAAATTATCTATTAGTCGAACTAGTGACCTAAACGACCAATTCCTTAGCAACTTATGTATCCCTTACAATCTGCATAGTAAATTTTGTTCATATCCCTGCAATTGCATAAGTGAAATTAATTTTATCATTAAAATCTCTAAAATCTAATTTGTACTGGAATTCATAGGCTTATACCTATATTTGGACAAACACATGGATATAAGTAACATCCGACTCGTGTCTGTACTCGTTTACAATAAATATAAGTATCCTTAATATTCGATCTATATCCGTATAATATAGATATTAATTTTAGCACCTAGTTAATACTTATATTATTATATATATTTATAAAAAATATAAATATAAATATACCAGTGCTCGCTTGTCATGTCAGTTTTCAGCCCGACCTAACATTCGTTGCTTTCAAGTCATGCAAGCGCTTGGATTTTGCTTTGTTTGACGTGGCAAGAGCTAGGTTTCTCGAGTGAAACAAAGTAGAAGATGGACTTTGGCTAGTGCGTTATCTTGACCAACATTGATTCACCGCAAAGCCTCGGTACATGATTGATCCGTGGATTGACTCCGGGTACTGCTCGACCCCAAGGTGCTACCGCCCATCTTTTTCGGGTCGACACGTCTCCGTCCCTAGTCCTACGCGTCGACGCTGCTCTCGATTTCTAAAGCTCCACAGTTTGCGTTGTTGACCTGTTTAGCCTAACGAAGGGCTGATGGGATCGCCCATTGCCGTAAAAATCAATGGGGAAAGTCATAAAGCAATGCTTACTCAAGAAAAACCACTAAAAAAAGTTATCTTTCACAAAACAGTTTGCTTCATTAGATGACACGCTTCACGGTGTCAATTCAAAGCAACGAGGATAAGCCACACCAGTTGAATGATTTTTGAGTGAGATATATATAATTTTTGGTAAGTAGTGGTATTTTTGGGTTAAGCTTTTCCTTCCTTTTTTTTTCTTTCTTTTTTTTTAAAAAAAAACGGTATTTTATTTCATATACTTCTAACATAGGTACAGTCTGACATATAAAAAAATAAAAAAAATAAAAAATGTGGGATGCAAAGTGATATTAATTAACCACGGGAAGCTTTGGACTGCCGATACGTAGCTCACAAGTGTCAAAGAAAGATTTGCTGACCATATCACAGAGTCGTAGGCCCTGTTTGGGGGAGCTTTTGGATAGACAAAAGGTACTTTCTGACCCTCCAGAAGTACTTCTAGATAAAAAATGGTGTTTGGTAAAATTTTCGGAAAGCTGTTTCAGCTTTTACGGAAAACTGAAAATAGCTTTTGGGGAGAAGCTCTAATTTGGAGCTTTCCGAAAATGCTGTTTTCAGCTTTGTCGGGAAGCTATTTTTTGGACCAAAATATCCCCATTTAAATCACATTTTTTCTCCTAAAACCTTCATCTCGCCTCTTCCTCTCTCATCCATCCTCTCCCTCTCTATCTTTTTCTTTTTCCTCTTCTTTTTTTTTTCTTTTTTTTGTTTTGGGAGCTCGTGGCTGCTCACGGTGGCAGCCACCATGCCGGCTACCACCCATGGCCGGCGACCTCTCTATATTTTAATGAAATAAATAAATAAATAAATAAATAAATAAGAAAAATAATGAGTGAGTGGCAAATAATCTGATCTAAATAAATAAATAAATAAAAATATTAGTAAATATTTAACCAATTTTATCACCTAGCTAGAAAA
>JAOXJJ010000806.1:21678-32032 GCA_025769935.1 Phoenix roebelenii
TGGATTCATTTCATGTATTTTGCTCAGACCAAGGTGCTGCCACTTATCTTTTCCACTCTTGCCTACGTGTCGACCAGACTTAAAGTTACCATCTTTATAAGTTACCATCTTTATTTGTCCATTCTGGTAAGAATACAAAACAAAAATATATATACAACAATAAGTATGCTGGTTGCTAGATCATGGTTAATGTAATTTAGCTTGCCACTGTGCATGGTCCAGACCCAAATAAGCCCAACAGATCGAACAAACTATTTAACCAGTACAAGTGAAGCTTACTAAAAACTACCCCCCGTTCCATTTTGGAACCCAACTCCAGCAGATTATACTGGCTTTTGGATGCCAAAGTTAAATTTTGAATGGATTTCTTAGTCTCTTTTCCGTTGTAAATTTCTCTTGAACTACTTAGGTTGTTGGTAGTCATGTAGGATTTGAAACTCTTTTGAAAATGCATAGAGTTGGGGACTTTCTCCATCCTATACTATCTTGCACAATTAAAATTGTAGCATTAATTTGAATTTAATAATTTCAGAGAATCTAGTCTTTAAATTTGAAGTTCCTCTTTTAACTTCTTGCTTGTACTTCCTTGATAAATTTCTTGTAAGCGAAAAGAGTTTATCCAAGTTTCGCTTTTACCACCTAACCACGAATTTGACATTCGATACTAGTCTAGCTAGTTTTAATGTCCAGGATGCCAAGAAAATATAGCACTCTGTTGAAACACTATGCACCATTTGCAATTTGTGATCTCCCATCAATGTGATGTTGAGAATATTAGATTAGAGCAAAGTGGAAAATGAATTGAACTAGTTTCAAAATTTAACATCGTCCAATGTGCGCTAATGGCTTGGAATCACATAATCCAAGCCATTTTGAAAAATGATGCTAGTGAGCAAGCTAGATATTGTTCCGCCATGATGTTGTTGCAAATATGATATGGTTAATCTTATGGCTTAGCAAGGGCCAAATCAATCTATACTTGGGTTGCCCTTCTATAGGACATGGACGTAACCAATTAGTTCAATATGATTCTCAAAGACATTTTCTTAAAGGAAGAAAAAACATAACAATGCATGGCTCAACTAAGTTATTTAGTTTTAGAATAAATTACACCACCAAATTCCCAAAGGAAACTCAAATTTCCCGAGAGGAAACTCTTTATTGAAGGATTGGGATAATTCTACAAACTTAAATGGGTTGGTGTTCTCCAACATTGGGATTTCAATGACACTGCGTGTCGTGCCCCCGAACCCAGCTCTCCGGTTTCGCACGCGACATGGCCGCATGCTCCATATAGGGCAATGCCCTAGAGGATATACAAGGTCTATAAATATATTATAACCTCAATATCATTGAACAATGATCCCAATTCATATCAAACAACAAAATTGGTTCAATATAAAATTTCATCATTCAACCAATATCTATGATGCTTTATCTAATCATTCCCTCCACATATGATCTCAACTATAGCCATATGCTATGCAACCTGCAACTCTGAAAAAGAGAAAGAGGAAGAGGTTGTGAACTTTCTAGCTCAGTAAAAATTCCGAGACATCCATACCAACACAATAATAAAATAAGTTTAAAAATTGCAAGAAATCGTTCCATACATCATGAAATTACAAACTGGCTATCAATAATGCTCGAATAATCAAAATAAATATGCACATCAAATATTAATAAAAAATCAGCCACTTGAGAGTAATATATCATATGATATCTCATAAATCTTCATTAATATTTTCAATGCTTTTCTTTCTATTTCTTTTTAAACTTGATTAGGATCAATTATCTTTTCGACTTTGAGCTAAACCTCGGTCACGTTTTCTGGCCTATAGTAAGGCGGCTAAAGTATCATATTTCCAGCCTGTGACGGGGCTTGCTAAAGTATCACATTTCCGATTGGAAATCTTCTCCTTCATCTATCACAAGCAACTGGGCTTGTTTCAATTGGGCCTGGCCTCTTCAGGCCGGCCCACTAGCCTGGTTCGAAGATAGGCTGGGTTATTACACTAGGATTTATGTGTTGATTCCTTAAAAGTGATGGAGCAAACTTACATTTTCAAAAAATAATGCCAGGAAAGATGGAGAACATAGAGATGTACAGTCTTTGTTTCATCATATTTAGCTAATCACAGATATTTTAGATCTTTTCACCAACAACAACGACAAAAAAAAAAAAAAAGAAATAGCTAATCATCTTAGTTATACCAAATGTCATAAGTATTATCACCTTGTGTTTAAGTTCGCTAATGTTTTTACAATAAATATGACATGAGCACCCATTTTGCGCACATCCAATGTTCTGCTCCACGGTCCACCATCTCAACTCCAAGTCTCCAATCGTCCCAGCTTCAATGCTTTATTTATTATGCCCCTCGCTGGCCGTCAAGGATTGCAAATACACCCCTATGGAAGCTCACCTAACGTGGATCCAAGTAGCTTAGTTTTATTACAAATTCATGAACAATGGAAGACTCCGATACCCATATTATAAAGTCGTCCGGAAAACAGCAGGATCAGAAGAAGATCAAGATCTTTCTATGGCTTGCATTAAAGAATAGACTCCATACAAGAGAGATCCTTGCTAAGAAGGCCAACGAGGGTTGCCCTCTTTGTGGAAGCAATATTGAGTCATTTTCTCATATTTTCCTCAGGTGCTCTTTCACAAGAAGTATTTGAAGCAGCATCAAAACTTCTTTGAATCCGGTGCAGCGTTTCAGATTCTTTGTCAGAACCGTCTTGATAAGCTGCTGGTACAACTTGGGATATTTCGAACCGGACAGTTCGGAACGGTTTCGCCGATCTTGCTTTCTTTTGTTTCTCCTTTCTTTTCCCACTTGTATATTCATGGGTTGATCTAAGAAATTGGGAAAAGTGACTGACTTCCTAGAATTGATTCCGGCAGGGGTCAACCTAGAAGTCGGGCATGTATATTGGGGGAGAACGCATATCCAATTGATTCCAGCAGGGGTCAACCTAGAACTGATTCAATTCTATTCTTTGTTTTCTAGAATTGTAACTAAGCAAAAAAGTTTGAAACAATCGGTGTTGAAATGATTTTCATATGATGCAAAAATAAAGAAGTACAACAATTTGTTAATTTTATTTTTTGATGAAAATAAAAAATATAATTTCTTAATTAAAAAAAAAACATTCGAAACAAGTAGCAAGATAGATTGGCAGATATTTCAATAACCATAAAATAAAATAATGATTTCAAAAGTAAATTATATATATTGGACATGGCAAATTACAACAACAAAAAAGCCTGTCACAAGAATCAACTTAAAAGGTGTGTCTAGAATACAATAAATCATGAAATGATATGAACATTACAAAATGCACTTTATATATTATATCATAATTTTTTTATTCATAATATTAGACAATATAGATCAATTGGGTTCATGTTGGATCAAGTTCTCCAATCTCTTGATCCGAAACCAAAGTAAGTCAACTGGGTTTTTCAACTCGAGGATGGAATTCCAACCAATATGTTTTACATCCCAGACCAAACTGATCGAATGAGATCAGTTCATGTCTGTGCTCCAACTTATTGTGATCCACAAGGCTACCAGCCAGATCCGTTTCAATTAATGCTGCATAAATCTTAGCATGAAATGCTTCTTAGCGCATGGCTTGCAGCATGTAATTTTTCTTGGTGCATGATGCGCACAAAATCTTACATATGGTCGCGCTCATCTACCGTTGACTCGTTTGCAAGCACGAATTTTGGTGTACGTACATTTAAACCATGTCTCCATGCACTTGTGGACCAAATCGGCAGTCTTGCACGGTTTTTTTGGACTGCCAGATACCTGAAATGTGCTTCATTACATTTTGCAAGTACGTACATTTTTTCGATATGGAGAATATAAATTACGCGTTGGAGCTGGCCTGCTGACTTGTCGATATCTACAACAACGCTTTACTGAGAAGGCAAGGTAGAGCCCTGGACACATACTCTTTAAGAACTTACTCTCAAGCAAGCTTAGGAGTATGAGGCTTATCTGATCCCACAGTTTGCTATTGATCCAAATTTCGAGATATGATCCTACTATAGATGTACTCAATCTAAAATGCTATATATATATATATATATATATATATATGAAGATACATACATGCATCAATACATACATACATACATACATATATATATTTTATTGAGAAGAGATGAGCCAGAAGAGGTATACTATTAAGTAATAAAGTTAGAAGTGGTATACGATAAAGAAAGTTTCATACAGGTCGTAACCCTATTCCTATTGGGAGGAGGGGTAGTTAGTTATCTTCGGTCCGAAAGAATTGGTATATATATATATATATTAGTATTAGCAAATAGACACATCATGTTTAAAAGATAACAAACATAATATGATTATAGATTATTGTTATCATTATTGCATATCATAATTATGAATTTTTATGCAAATAAAAAGGAAAATAATTGAATAAACAAAAATTTAGTGATTTTGAACGGTCAACTTGGACTTAAAATTACAAAATCACAGTTTTGGGCAGAGATTTGTAAGCAAAAATACCAAAGCTTAAAATAAGTCAAATAATTCTATGAATTTGAAATCTTAAGATTTCTTTCTTTGCCAAAAAAAAAAATATCTCTAAATACTATGATAGTTTCGAACTTTTTTACTGGCATGTGAAAACACAGATTATGGCATTATGTTTTCAAATTAAACTTCATTCTGATATGTGATGGCTTATTTCTATATTTTATTGAAATAATTAGAGATATCTAATGCTATTTTGGATTAAAAAATAACAGACAAAACCAAAAAAGAGTTTTCCAAAATATAACATATATTTAAAGCAAGAGTTTAGATTTTATGGAATATTCCCATTATCTTATCTCTAATTACCATATTTCTCTTTTCTTCAAAAAATAGAATCTCTTTATCCATTTTTTTCACTGCAGGAATTTCTTTCTTCTATTGTAAAGGTAATAAATATTGCTTAAACACTCTCACTTTTTTATCTGCTCTTCTTTGTCATATTGAATAATACCATCTAAAATAATGGACACTGACTAAATGTAGAGTATCTCAACCAAATAAAAGTTTACCAACTGATGTATGAGTCTTCTCATCAGGAGAATGAATGGTTGGTGCTTGGGACTTTAGAGGATAGACTGGCCGTTGAATGGATGTGCTGCGAGAAAATCCTCTCCACAACGGTTTGAACTGGACGGTTATGATCAAAGAACTGGATCTCTCCATGGAACCCCAATTGAAGAGAATCTAAAATAAAAGGATCAAGATTAAGATTGGAGATTCTTTCTCCTTTCCTTTATTTTATAAAAAGAGTTACTTGATATATTAGAGGTAATTGAGTTTGTAACACGCCGTATTTAGTCGTGGTTACGGTGTTCATTCAACCCAGTTACCAAGCGAAGTGTCTTTGTGATATGATAGAAAAAAATGGTCTGATGCAGCATCAATTCGATCTTGGATATGCCACAGGATCCATGTAACGCATATGTCGCATCGAGATCGGTAGAGAGCAAAGCTTAGCATGTGATGCATATGATGCATGTGCATCGAAACTATGCTGTACATGCAGCTCCCTGAATCCAAGGGCCATTGCTACATCAAACTCTCAAATGCCCTGATAAGCATTGGGCATTACCCATTTCTGTTATTAAATATGTCAAAGTGCAGCGTAGGAGGATCCTAAGTTTAGGATTGAGCGTAAGATATATTTTTACCATGATACACTTAACCAAAGCATCTCTATCCCCAGTTGGAAGAGAAAATTTTCTAATTTACCTTCGTATTCAAAACTCTTCCGATTAAAACTAAATTTTTATAATGAAAATTTATGTGAATTAAAAATATAAATTAATGCCATTATTCTTAAAATAATGGGCAATACAATTTTTATTCTTGCAGGAGCCGAACGCTAGTTTCAAATTATTTGTGTCACCCACCCAAAGTTTGGGCAATATAACTATTTGTGCTGTCTGCTTGAATATTCGAGCTAGATTCTGCTCGACGACGCGCAACTCTTTTGCGGGAAAGGCTTAACCTAGACCAAATACGAGTACAAACATTTGCCGGTCGAGTTGACCGGCCATATCTTCGGTATCTTGTGCCGGTAAGACGTCAACGACCGATCTCAAGGGAAAAAAAAGTCAAATTTACGACAAAACAAAAAAGTTGGTATATGACGACATTTGTAGCTGTCCTTTCCTTCAACATAACATTTATTTAAAACCAGAAACCCTTTTATTTTGTTATTATAATATACATGCAATTTTGGAAGAACACGGAGAGAGAGAGACTTGCGGTGCAAGGAGCGTAACGTGCAGGGCTTCAGGTAGACGTAGGTCTAGGAGTTCAAGGGTAACCCCCACCCCCACCCCCACTTCCATACCCAGATCCATAGCCTGCACCATAGCCAGACCCGGAGCCAGAGCCTTCACCGCCACCGCCACCCCCGCCGCCGCCACTTCCATATCCACCACCATAGGCACCACCGCCTTCACCGTACCCGGAACCACTGCCGGACCCATATCCCGACCCACTCCCACTTCCACTCCCACCACCGGATCCGCCGCCACCTCCGCCACCTCCGCCACTTCCATACCCTCCTCCACTGGACCCTGATCCACCTCCTTCACCATAACCAGACCCGGAACCATAGCCAGATCCGGAGCCAATCCCAGAGCCACCACCCCCACCACCACCTTCGCCGCCACCGCCGCCTCCACCAGTCAAGAACCGGCTTGCCTCAGAGAGGCTAATGCTTAGCAACACTATGAAGGAAAGAGCAACTAGCTTAGTACGAGCCATAGTTGCTAAAGGAGAGAAGGAGGAATGAGCTGTGTGCCAGAAGGGAAGAAGGCGTGGGTATTTATAGCGCTGGATGCGCGACTCTTACGACATGCAAGCATCCCAACTCCTCAATTCACTTTATTTACGTGGCGAGGATAAGGTTTCTCGTATGAAACGAAAGAAAGGATCGAGGAAGAATACAGTATGCTATTTGACTCGCGTTATTGAATTTTTCCATAGCTTTTTTGTTTGGTGCGGTGGATTTCGTCCAAGTAGTTGCTTGACCAACGTGCTGCTGGCCATGGTTTCCAGTCGGCAGGCCCTGTTTCTGGATCCTACGTGCCTCGATCGTTGATGAATTGGGTTACCACCTTTGAATTGTACGTCCAGCCATGTATACCTTGCGTGTCGCTGCCATTTTAATTGACGGCTTGGTTCATTTCAACCTTTCCAAGAATTGTTTTAAGTGAAAATAATGAGCAGTTGGCTTACTAGACTGCCACTGACCTGCTTGCGGATACTTGGACGGAAAGTTGAGATGGATTGCTGAAAACATTGAACTCGATGTTCCTTACGGTCTACCCATGCGTCAGTCCAAAACAGGATACATGACAAGTTTTTTTGTACAGTAAAAAGCTCAGCTTCATGGCTTAGTTTGCGCGTATTGATTCTAGATGCAGGAATAATTTTTCGTTTACGAATGGTTTTGGTAGTGAATCAGCTTGCGTAAGCATTGCGAGGCATCCTGGAAGTGGAGGCCAGCTTAGTAATGCTTTTTCTCATGTACCTGAGTTTGCAGGGATGGTCGCAGTGCAAGTTGTAATACTCGGTATACGAGGGCATGACGGCAGCATCCCTTGCTTCATAACTGGCACCCAAGTCTACCTACATCAGTCTTGATTGCATTGTTAGTGCTTATCATTTACTGTTTGCTCTCTTAACGCATTTCTTTTCCGACGAACACGCCTCTGTAGAGAATTAGGCATTTTTTCTGCACACAGATATGGTTGTTTCAGCACACATTAACGCTCTTTGTACACATTTATATATGAACAAGGGATGAAACTTAAAAGGGCCATTGATGATCCAAGGGACAGACCTCATATTATCAAACATTTCCATTTAATGCCATAATTTTATTTAACCAAATGTTCAATTTATCCAAAGAGAAAAAAAAAAACAAGGACTGCTGATTTGTATTTCTACCATATATTAATATAACGCAAAAAATTAGAAAGGGAGAATGACTATTTAAGCATGGTCGCGTTCCGGAATGTTAACAATCGTTGAGATCCATTTTCACATGGCCTTCGGTTTTGTTGGGAAAGGATTTCTATTTTTCCCTCCCAGATTCATCGAAAAATCTTGTTATAAATGCTTGGAAAGGTATCACGGCTGCAATTATGCGGTTCAATACCATTAAACTGTAACTAGGATTTCACTGTGTTTTCTTAGATTGCCTTTCGTTACGGAACTCTGCAGAAGTCTTGTAATTAGGACTCCATCTGAAAACTCTCGGCCTTGGAGCTAAAGAAGCAAGTATGCGCCTCAGCCTCTTCTCTTCTCTTCTCGGCCTTCTCCCATTCTACCTCGGAACAGGCCCTGCTGCATCTCTATCTCTCGAAGGAGGCGGTTAGAGATCTCGAACCTCCGCTGATGGGAGCGGATAATCTCAATAAGTACACAGGCAAAGTACACTCCCTATAAAAACAAAGAAAATAATGATTATTCAAAAACAACAAATGGATGGAAGAACCAGTCTGATTACCTCAATGGCGGTACAACAGGACGAGTTGATCATGCTTTTTGCTTGAAATAAGCTCTTTTCTCCTTCGTAGCAGTCTCCGCTGCAGCTCTTCCTTGTCACCAGGGAGCATGAACCTCTGAACCATCTCCCACATCACCCGGGGGATTGCCTTAGCGCAGTATCGAATCAGAGACCCTCAACAACCAATTTAGTATAAAGGTCCTTGACGATCTGTGCTCTGTGGAGCTCGCCAGAGTGAAGACGTCGACACTGCGTACCTCCAGGGAGGGTTGAAAGTTGGCTCGGACACCTTGGCCAGTAGCCCAGTGGTGGCACAACTAACGGAAGAACACGACCACTCTGTCGGGGCCAAAGAAGGACTAACAGTCTCTAGCGCAATCGGCGAGATTGGAACGATCGCAAAGGCCATCTTAGAAATCGGAGCAGCTGTCGAAGTATTTGATGGTACACTAATGGGGAAGACAATAAGCACCACCATGTCCAATGATCCTCCCCCACTAGGATCCTCCTCGATTATGATGATTGGTCCTGGAGGTACACTCCTCCTCTTACTTGAGGAAGAACTGCTCTCACTGGATTTCTTCTTCCTCGAGGAGCAGAAGAGTTCTTCCATCTTAATCTTCATGGTTGCAAGAATGGGAGAGGATTGAGTTAGTCATAGATTCAGATAGACAATAGAGAAGCAGAATAAGATAAGAAAATATAGTGACAAAAGAGGCAGGACTCAAGCCGGTGTCAACCAAGGCCGACACCTGAAGTATTCCTCATCGGATGAAGTAGATCAGCAAACTCTTGCTCTTCATCCAACAAAAAGTGAAAAAATCTCAAGGGTTGCCTCTTAGGTATCCTCCACAGGGTCGAAAAATTCTAAAGAATTGTCGAAGACACAAAGAAATGCTGACCCTTCCACCTATGGATGGACGAAGGGCCTGGAGAAAGGACGTTGTAACCCTTCCTACAAAAAAAGATACTATCATCCCTTATTTCGAGGATGGGCCTTTACTTACAAGAAGGCCCAAAACATCCCCAGTATAGGGGTGATCTCTTAAAGTTGGACAAAGTAAAGAAAACCCACAATTATCCTTCAAGCATTGGGGATGAGTTGTGCAGGGACAAGTTGGTACTAGGCCAGCAGGTCAGCAATAACCGATGGAATCAGGAGCCTTAGCTCCACCTTTAGGGACTCCTCATATAAGGCTATCTAGTTCTTTGCGGGTGAAGTCACCCAACCCAAAGGATCGGGGAACTCAAGGACAAAGGCAATCCAGCACATTTATTGAAGAAGAGCAACCAAGAAATGAAGAATTACAAGCACCTACACCATCTTCATCTTCATTCCCAGCATAACCAAGTTCAAAGCCAAGCAAAACGAGAAGACTAAGTGAAATATATGAGGTAACAGAGAATGAAAATAATCTTAACTCTTGTTGTCTTCTTGCCCATTGTGTGCCTATAGATTTTGAAGAAGCCATTAAAGATCACAAATGGAAGAAGGCTATGGATGAAGAAATCAAAGCTATTGAGAAAAATGACACATGGAAGTTAGCTACTTTACCAGATGGGCAAAAGGCAATTGGAGTAAAATGAGTATACAAGATGAAGAAGATTTCACAAGGTAATGTAGAAAGTACAAAGCAAGGTTGGTGGCCAAAGAATATAGTCAAAGGTATGGTATTGATTATGAAGAGGTATTTGCTCCAGTTGCTCGTTGAAAACAATTAGATTGATAATTTCTTTGGCGGCTCAATTTAAATGGCAAATATTTCAAATGGATGTAAAATCGGCATTT